>JBCFXI010001659.1:0-44398 GCA_038496175.1 Ampulex compressa | reverse complement strand
CCGCCCATCACCTCTGGTTTTTCTATGTGATATGTATACCGTAGCTCTGGTGGTTCGGAATCCACCTTAAACAGTAGGTCCTAGGCCATATGACCTTAGCAGTCGGTGCCGAAAAAATGAATAAAAAAAAAAAAAAAAAAAAAAAATCTATGTTCAAACTCAAAACTAAAGATAAGAGTCATACGATGTTTTGCTTGACCAATCAATTCACGATTAAATCTTGATCGAGTTTGACGACCAATCGTAAAATTATATCGTTGTAACACATTTTTAAAGTGGTCACAGCAAGCATCTTTTGTTCGTACACTTATATGAACGCTACTTCTGATTTTCTTAAGTTAAAGTTCCGCTGATATATTCGACATTTTGCGTCTAGAACATAATTTATTAGCCACAATTACGTGGCACGAATAATTAAAGTAGAAATAATATGTTAATTAAAAATCGCGGGAAAATTTAGGACTTACGGTGGCGACGAACCGTATAAATGAAATATCGCCCAAATTTAAATACCTCATAAGACGTTTAGAAAAGAGTTTGACCAAAGAATCTGTATGACTTAGAGGTAGAGCAGTCATCCGGCAAACGAAAGGTCCTCCCAGGTTCGAGTCCCGGTCCAATTATCATCTGATGATTCGATTTTTTTCTACGCCTGTTTCCGTTTATACGGTTTGTCACCGCCTTCATTCCTAATTTTTTCTGCCATTTTTAAATAATATATTATCTCCTCTTTAATTATTTGTGCCACGTAACTGTAGCCAATAAATTATGTTCTACACGCAAAATGTCGAACTTGTCGACGGAACTTTAACTCCAGTAAATCGGAAGGAGCGTTGGTATAACTGTACGAATAAAAGATGCTCGCTATGACCACTTTAAAAATGTGTTATTAGAAATTATCGAGGAAGTTGTGGTTAGGTGTATGGCATGAATGACGATTATATCCTTGTATCTAATAAAAGTGTACAAACATGTACATTCGATAACCTGAAATCGTCGGTTTTTCGTGCAACGGTGACCTTGTTTAGCGGCATCGTGAGCTCAAAGTCCCCTGTAAAATTGAGTTTTAAAATTTAATTGCGCGCTCGCGCATGTGGGAAATTACACTTAGGAGATTTTTACCGAGATGGAAACTGAATACATAATAATAAAGCTCTCGCCGTATCAGCTTTACGTTGTATTTTACGGCATCGTATATGAGAGCCATGAAGATCCATTAGAATCCATAAAAGCGTATTGAATATTTAGCACAAATCTATTGGCAGCATAAATGTTAATGCGCCGACCTTTAAAAATACTCGCGTGACGAAAGCGCGCCCATGGAGTTTCTGCGTTTAATGCGCCGGGGACGTTAAGTGAAATAATGGTCCTGAATAAACTATGGCCCCTTGTAATTAGTAATTGTCAAAAATTGCGCGCTCATAATCCTGCGCTAATACTAGATACGAGGAGCGGTCCAAGATTAAAACGCAATTCGGAAAACTAGCGTAATGTGCGCTACGAATGTGCGAAAGAATAAATCGATTACAAATTTTGGCATCAGGGGTAACAGTATAAAAAGCAGTAGCCCGGGCTATGCTCTTGAATAAATCACGTATTACGCATGTGTACGTCCTAAAATAATAAAACTCTGGAAGCACCCTGCGACCTATTTCGTTGCAAGCGGAGATTCGTTTATTCCGGGGCCGGGAATAATATAATGACGTCAGTAACTTTCTAATTTATTTACTTAATCGTTAAATGACCAAGTAATGCGTGCATTTATGGTACTTGGCAAACAGGGAACATTACAACCGTTTCGACAAATGGTTGTGAAACAAATTTCATTAGTCGCGTCCTGCACAAGTTTCGAAACTTTTACCCCGCGTACCGATATCTTTGTCCGCATAACGCGAACATCATACCGCTTTCCGAATCTAATTTGATTAGGGACCAAGCAACGCTTCGCTAATGGCCACCTTTACTTCCCCACTGGAAAAATCAACGGTCGTTCTCTGTGCCGATAGGGAGTGTTTGCGGTGTGGCAATATTATCGATTCTTGTTTATAGTAAAGAACAACGAAAATCCGAATCGTTTCCGCCGCTGTTATTTTGCTTCTCGTCAAAAAGAAAAAAAAAAATTGTACGAACGAACGAACATACGCTTTTATTTACTTGTGTTGTTTAAACGCCTTTCGAGAACTACGGACAAACGATCGTTACGTGTAGCGTAACTTTGTACAACGAACATACGTATTATTCTGCGTTTCTTCCATCATCGTTTACAATGCTATCCAGTAATTGACCGCGGTTTCATTAAGAAAGGTTAAGGTAAGCCCGACTCTTTTTAACAAGCAAACAAATTTTGAATTCATACTCTTAATGGAGCCAGTTAAATGCCGAGAATTTTTTTATACATTTGTTACTCTGCTAGTGATGTGAAAAATCCTAGCCGCTTGTGCGTGGGCTACGTAGAAAGTTTTTCAAAAGCGTCATTTTGCTCGCGTTTTTAAAGTTTCGGTAGTTGAATCCTTTCAATCGTGATATTTTTGGTTGAAATTGGCGTACAAACGGAAATTTTACCCGCAGAATCTTTCGATTCTGCTCCCAATAGTCCGTTGAATTGCGACTGAATTAAATGAATAATTGCACAGAAAATCTCGATATATCGATCGAACAACATGCACATTAAATGATCAACACAAAGCCTCTGTATTCATCTAGATGCCAGTTACAGCTTAAACCTCGTGGTAATGCGCGCTCTTCCTCGTTTCTAACGTCATTACCAACCATTGATATTCATAAACGGATCTCCGCAATTTTGCAACAGTTTATCCTTCCATCGAGCACAATTTATAGAGAAACAGGATCCCGTGCAGTGTGTCTGAAAGACTATATCCAGAAAAATAAATTTTTCTGTATCCTGCAATTGAAAGAATGTCCATTGTTCTAGTTTTTCAATAACGACAATTAAATTCGTAGTACATTATTAATAGCGCGCGAAAATGGCAAGAAAAAATATGAAGCTACTCAAGCAGGAGAAATTTTGTAATAAATGAAATTAAGAAAGGGAAATTCCATAATGGCACTATAATCAGTATTAGCGTATTAGAGACTCGTAAGAAAAACTGGTTTCATAGCTCTATTTTAAAGCGAGTCATAAATGTAGGTAGAAATTAAAAATAATATACATCCGGCGTTTTTACGAAGGTGCACGCAGAAAACGTAACTGGGTAAATCGTTAACCACATTTGTGGAGCAAGAACAGTGAGCAATCCAAACTTTCAAACGTGAAGTCGTAATCGTTATTACACCGTGTGCCGCTATCGTTCGATCGATAATAAGTTCCATTTACTAAGAAACCTGTCCACGGCTTTGTATTGCTTCCAAGAAAACTCTGACGTAATCTTTCCATCTTTCAATGCACTTCATGAATCGTGATAGATTGCACATTCAATGAACCATTACGCTCTTTTTTTTGGCTGATCCCCCAAAATCGATAGTGCACTAAAAGCGCAGATATTCTACATTATTACCAAAGTTTGCTCTCCCAAAACTCTACATTTATATAATGCATAAGTGCAGGCACTCCTTTTATCACTTTGTATTATTCAAGACTTCATTTACGATTTCTCGTAAACATGAGAGACTTGGAAAGTTCTATCCAAATATGTTAAGCAACCAGGAATAGAAGGGAATTACAAAATAATTGCGTCGATGTTGTCAATGCTGATCAGTGACTATCCAATCCTTCTATTTTATATCGAGTCTACCATCGTTGCATTTCATTCATATCATCCCCATTCATAATTTCCTATGATCTTTTAACTTCTCAAAGCTATTACACGCTTACTTTAGACACAAAACCATACTTTCAAAAGCGTATAGAAAGAACTACCAACAACCCTTCCAAACAACAATATCCATGAAAAAGAAAATCCCCAGCAACGAATACCTAAGCTCCCTGCGAAGGTCCAAAAATCACAAGGAAAAAAAGGGAGGAAAAAAAACAGAGCACAATCGGTCAAACTCAGCAACGTCGAAATCCTCGAGTGTCCATCGAAGCGCGTCGAATTGACTCCCGTCCATTCCTCGCGAATCGGTCTTTGAAGCCGTCCGGAGAACAGATCCGATTTGGCTGTCGCAATGACGGCGCTGAGCGTCCAATGCGCGCCAAAACAAACGGCTGGCCCGAATCCGCGCGTTGGCCCTGCAAAAAGCGGAGGAAAAAAAAAGGGAGCCCTAATTAGCGCCCGCGCTGCCAGGGGGCGGAAGTATTGTTTTCTTGTAACCACTTTTAAGCGCGATGGAATCGTCGAACAGAGGGAGCAACCGGCCGAGTCCGGATGCCGGATAAATAATGGAGCCCCTGCCGACCGCGTAACCCGGGACATTTTTGCGGAGCCCCGAGCCCTAACGCGGCTGTTATGTTGAACAATACTGAAAGAATTAAGGCACGGCTGGATGCCGTATGGGGCGGCGGTGGAGGGCGGAGGGTGGAGGGGGAGGCCCTAGGGCTGTGGTTTAAGCGAGGTAACCATGCCCGATTAATTGTGCCCAGAGGACTCTGCCGGTCAAAGGGGACAATTCACCCATGCTATTTTATTCCTATTAACGCAAGCTTTACAGTTGCGCTCGGCGGGGGCGGCGGTACTCTCTTCTGTCCTTCCTTCCTCTCTTCTTCTTCTTCTTCTTCTTCTTCTTCTCCTCCTCCTTCTGCTTCTTTTTTTACGCCAAGTTTTTCGATTACAAGTTCAGGAAACTTGTCGAATGGAGGAGGCGGTTGCATCCGTAAAATGTCGTCCGGGTGAAAGTTGTACACATTCTACTGCTGTCTCTTTCTCTCCTTCGCGATCCGTATTTGTCTGTGTATCTTCGTTGTTTGTATCCACCGACAAATGCTGGCATTGTTAACCCGGTTTCTTCCGCGGTGTAGCTTGACGATTTTTGTTGTGTCGTCGTTCGAAAATAGATGCCGAGGAAGAGCAGAGAAGAGAAGAGTGACTTATAGAAAACGAGCAAAGTATCAGAGAGTGTATACTGTAATAGAAGAAGCACCGAAAGTTAATGTCAGAGGACGAACATTGCGTAATGCACAGATTAAAGGCTATACGCTTAACATTAACCTTTTGGATTTGTGCTTTTCATTCGCAAAAACTTTCAGAATGATAATAAAATATGTTACTGAAGAAGAGCTAAGCACCATCCAACCTAAAAGAAATATGTGGTTCATGCAAATGTGCTTACAGGGAATTAAAACAAAAATTGACGCCCGGCACGATACAATTTTTAATCCGTGTCTGTAAGTATCAAAATATGTACATATATTAATGTATCGATATGCATTAAAGAGTTATCAAAGCACGATGAAGTCGATATTAAAAGGTAACACAACTCTCCCGCATTATAAACTGTAATACGATAATAAAATTCTACCACGATTATGTATAAAAGGACGACGATATATTGCGTGAATAATCGATCCTTCAAGCGCTGTATAATGACATTCCTCCAGTTCCTCTACCGGACTATTTCGAAAGAAATTTTTGGCGGAACGCACGAACGTTATACGCTTCCAGGATTCGACGATCACGATAAAACCAGGGATGTACGACATTAATACTTTCCGAGGGTTCGCCATTTCCTCTCCCAAATCTCACGTCGGTCCCCGCGCCGCAGGTTATCGGCATTTGATTCCAAGGCGCTTTCGATTTGGATTTACATCCGCTTCGGCCCGTAACCCAAGAGCATCCCACCGCCATCCGGAAGTAGCGGCTGCGTATTTTGTGCTGCCGGCAAAGATAGCGCCGAAAAAGACGCGAGGCCAGCACATTTTTTTTTTCTCGCCAACCCTCCAGCCTCGGTAGTATTTCCCAAGAATTTATGCCGGCCGACATCCGTTCCTCTTCGATATACTCTCTCGTCCCTCGAAAATTCCTATCCCACGTAGCCATATCTTCGCGACTTTTACTCGTTCCGGAATCGAGATTCCACGGGAAATTACATAACGTGCTAGATTTTACGAGGGAACTAGTCGATCATAGTCCTGGCCCTCCTCGCTTGCAAAGCGGCGCCCCTGATCCTGGGAGCGCGACTAAGCGTAATTAATAACTTAGCTCCTTACACGGGTTTTATTAAATACACCGGCCTTCCGAGCGCAGAATGATATTTAACGACCTTTAATCTGTTCAGCAAGAGATAATTCATAGTATTCCTGTACGGGAGAATAATACAATTTTAATGAAAGATTTAATTAAATCTCGTCATCTCGTTTAGTTTAAATGAATAATAGCATTGTCCCATTTTGTATTAATGTACAGAAGTCCGCAAAGAATTTAATATTCTGGGCTACTTCTGTTCTGGCTTCGTTCGTAAAATTTGGTTCGGCCAAAAAATTGCTTAATTTAGGAGCATGCTTAAGTCGACGTTGTAAGGTTAAAATACGTTGATTATGACTTTAACGTAGATCGGTTTAAGCTGAAAAATTGTTAATGTATTTCGGTGTTTTTATAGAAATATAGTAATTGATAATTATTATATATAATTATAGTATTAGTAATTATAACAATTCATAGTCGTAGTAATTCAAATTCTAATTTCAAAACATATAAACATTTTTTTATTTACCTATACCACAGAAGGCAATAGTGCATTATTGATGAGAATTTCGATAATCGCGTGGTTTCTGCTTACGCAACGAAACATCGTCCAAAAGACTCGCCCCATGACTCAGAAACGAGGTTAATAACGGCAGGTTTGAAAGACAATATTTAGAGTCCTATGCTGACGCCAGTAATTAGACAGAATAGCGTCAGTGGTGCGACAACAGAGGCGAGTCAACCTCCATTAATTAACAGAACGTATTAACCTCGTTAGAATCCTTTCTTACTTATTACCGCACTTACTACTTACGATATTCTCGAACCACGAGTAAAACAGTACATCCCGCCCCATCAGATTATCTTTCGACACTCACCTGAAATCAGAAGGCATAGAATAATTATTTTTCCTGTTTTTTATGTGGATCTAGCGTAACGATAGTGGCAACAAAAATCGTTACACCACAAATGCACGACGTACAAGTGTAATAAACCAGGCGTACCCTAAAATATATCTAGCACATTTTGCACTTTCCAAACCTGATCTTCAAATAGTATAAATTACGATAACTATAATTCTGTAAGATAGATGCACATATAACTATAAAACATTATCTGTGCAATTAGTCTATAATCGAGCCGTTTATTTTGAAAGTCACCTGAGTTCGTTTATATTTAAATCGATATATTTAAGAGCTTGCGTTTTGATACAATTAAGAATATATGTATAGGATACTGGTATGTTACAGTACTTAAGTGTATCTAAGAGACTTAAATTTACAATACCTATTAAAGTAATAGCAATTATTCCAGGAATAATATATGTTTTCACAAATGGAATTAAGCCACTTTCAAAATTAACAACTAGATTTGTTATAGAATTTCAATTTCATTCATTTTCTTCATTCAATTTCATTTCATTTTCTTAATCTACCCCTACATGGTTATAAATCGAGGATTCTTAACTCTGCATGCTCATCCATTGATATCTTACAGAAAATTTTATACGGTTTATTACTCAAAAACCGCACCCAGCATATTTTTAACCGATGTATTGTTTCTCCGTTAGAATTCATTACTCCTTTAAAAACTGTGTCCTCCAAAAATGTTGTGGATATAAAATCTTCTTATATCATTTTAATTCGTATAGTTATTCCTTTCCAGCACTCTTTCATAACTTCATAATAATCTTGAGAGCAAGCAGTATATTAATTAACACTACTTAATTAATTAAAATGACTAACATCACTGCCCTTGGACATTTGAAAATCCGCATTTTCAGACATTATCAATGTTTTAGACTTGGGCCACTTTCGAAGTAATGTTTTTAATGATCTGTCTAAAATTATTTTATCCTCTAAATATGCTTAACCACAAAATGTTGTTTATGATGAGCTAACTTAAAGTTGTACATATTAGTGCACTAAAAAAAAAACAATTAACAAACGGACTTAAGGCAGTTTCAAAATAAACTGTCCGATTCTTAGTACGTCAAACTAAAAAGAAAAAAGAATCCAGCGAATATTGTTCACTACGAATATTGCACGCGTGCTTCATATTTTTATACCCTACTTGTAACAGGTATCGCGTCATTTCAAAAACGTCGACGTGCGTAATATTATTCAGGCGCGTTTAAAGCCGACTATCCCATCGTCACAGAGGCCTTAATTCTCCTAAATTCCGCTGGATCTTTTTGGCCAAATCCTTCCGGTAAATTCTCGAAATTGTGTCGGCTATCAGGTATGCGGGAGAATCAATGGGCGCGCGGCCCTCTTGTCTTCCACCCGCGCTTTCATCGCATTTACATTTGGCAGTACCGCAATGCCCGCAACTCCGGCTGCCGCGTGAAATGCGGTTAATTCCCGCAGCACGCGTTTATCATCGGCGCAGAACGGGTGGAAAAAAAAAGTAACAGAAGTGTAATCGACATTGGGGCACCGATTCGGAATACAGCGCACGAGTCTTTTTTCACTTCGCATTTCTGTCCGCACGAAACGCGGTTTTCTCTGCGGCATTTCGGGTGTACGGGAACCGTTCCCATTTTTTTTATTCATTGAACCTCTGAAAGTTTCTTCTGGAATTAAAAGGAAGGTCGCACTAGGCGAGAGTCAACCGGGGCTATATTAATTCAAAATCAATCTTTGATATTTTCGTGAGAAAAACAAGTAGTTTTTGGAAATCGCAAAATGTCGAGCTCGAGACAAACTCGAGCAAACTCGAGAGATTTTTGCCGGATCGAGCGCATAGGGTATGATCAATAAGGAATATCCTATTATTCCGGATTTTTTTTATACCACATTTTTTCCCTGCACGAAATTTCAAGTCTTGTTAGAAATTTAAACGCTGTAAAAATATCTGCATTTAGCCAGACGACCAGTGTACATTTTTTGTTTAAAAAACCATCTTGCCTGTCTGATTTTTTAATTGCTCCTCTGTTAGAGATTTCTATTCTTTTCGTTTTTATAATAATATACCATTAACGTACGTTAAAGCTTTCTATCCGACGAGTTGGGGAAAAATTGCACAATATTAAAATACAAGTATAATATAAAAATGTAGATATATTAAAAAAAACGCCCTTACTTTTCTAACGATAACTCAATAACCTACATGCCTTTCTAAGTTCAACATACAATCTGTCAATTTTTTATCCGCTTAACAAAACTTTTTGAAGAAACAATTTTGTTCAAATCAAAGATAATTCTTTGACAATAAAATCTTTAACAAACATACTCATGGTGATCAATAATATTTCATCTTTTATTCAAAATAATTTCTCGAGTTCCGTATTATTTTTTAACGTGACTACAGGATAAAATATTTTATAGTTGAGAAGTAGACATTGCAAGATTATATCAAGAAATTCAGTTATAGATGTTTAGTCTATATTGAGAACGCATGCAGCTGACAATAAGGGTGTCCAAGGCGATCGATGTAGCAGAAAAACGATGGCAGAAGGACACGGCTGAACAATCGAGAGGCGGAACGATACGCAATTCAAGATCTCGTCGATAAGAGCGCAAACCTGACACTCGATAATGATGCCCACGAGAACTAGTCAACCGCCAGGAGTGAAAGCCGCGCTAAAGGGTTAAAGAGGAAGTACTCGTACTTCAATGCCTAGTTAGAAACTAAAGACAATCGATTTTTCACTGTGTAGTCATCGTAGATCAGTTATTTTATCGTGATATTTCAACCATCCAAACATTCTGATGCTAAACACTGCACTCAAAAAGAACATTACGGTGTCATATAACTTATATATGTTTAATCTTTGCACAATAATTACATATGAATTATATATAAATAACATATTAAACACATATAAATAAGTATTTAAGATTATATTATACACAAACCTAGCATCAAAACTTTTGTATTGAATTTGCAAAAATGAAGAAAGACGATTTTCAATTTCCACAACATGGTTTTATACGGAAGACACTAACACCACTTGATTTTATTAGATCTATTTCTAGCACAAATGATCAAGAACAATGTAAATAGTAAAACATAAGGAATATGTTCACAAAATAGGAAAAATTCATACAAATTTATTCAGATTATTTCGCTTATCGTCGTGCTTCTAAATGATAATAATCAATCGACAAGGTTTTAGAATTATCAGATCCATGCCTGTCCGCACCTGAAACGTGCAGTTTACGCATGTAGAAAATGAAATCCGCAATTATTGCATTTTCTACCATCATTACGCGACAGCGGATAATCGTAAAATCGGTTACGTGGAAACAAACGCTGCAAAGTTCTGTGTAACAAGTATAACTACGGGGGTGTATTAATTATACCTGTTGGGCGTGCGTAATGCCGGATAATTTAATGCGAAGAAATCTCATTTCCACGGACGATGAATTGCCATCGGTACGGCACAATTGAATACGTAAGTTTTTATTGAATATCCTCAAATTAAATGTTGCCAGACCATTACGGTAACCAATATTTAGCAGAGTTTGTTTAAATTCACCGTGCAACGTGCAAATATATTTCGCCTTCGTCCATAATTTATCATCGATTAACGTTGATAAACAGCGCTAAACGATTTTGTTCTTCATTAACACAATCGCATATTCGGAAACGTCCGTAAAGCTGCCACGTTTGATTGGATTGTTATTACATTATCTCTATCATCTCCAAAATGATAATATATAATAGCATGTAAAAAGGGAAAATTGGGATAATCATGCATTCCTTCCAATTAACGAGACCCGAAAATACCACCGATTTTACACACTGCAGTATATCGTCAAAATGTTTCAGAAAAGACCCAATTTGCCACAGTCTACGATCGGAATATCCTTGATCAACGATATGGCTGCTACAATTTCCTTCGTGAAAGAATCGCGCCTACCGATATCTATAAATCCCGCTCAAATAGTACATCGATGGACGTACGTTTTTAAAGAAGTCTTCGAAATCACGATTGGACAAATGATATGGCGACAATAATTGCAAAGAATCGAACTAATTACCCATAATGCGAGCAGTGTGTGTGTATGTATATATATAATAATTCTTTGAATGTTCTTCAATAATAATTCGAAAGAATCAAAATAATTCCCGAGGTCGGAGCCACGTCCGTGGAAGGATCTCACGGAGGGATATCTATAGGCATGCAACACGTGTCGGTAAGTATTCAACGTACGGATAGACAAGACTGTAAATAATTTAGTTGCCAGGGCCGCCCGGCAGTCTGCCGCCCTGTCTGTAAATCCGCAATACAGCCCTCGTCGACCACCTTTTCCGAACAGGCTTACCCCTCTCGTTACACGACGCGAGTCAATTACGACTACCTGGACATAGCTGCACACAGGCCCGTAATCGGGCCGGCTAATTGACATCTGTTCGCGTGTCGCCGGCCATGGGACTGCGCACGATGCATCGCCCTCCCGAGAAAAAGGCCCGCCCTGCATTCGAGGGAATCTAGCGCAACCCCAAAGCGCCCTGGATTTTCGGCCAAAGGCTTTGGCCCGGTAAACGTTTTGGACCGAAGGCGATAAAGGGGATTTCGTCAAAGTGTTTCGATCATTCTTGGCGGAAAAAGTTCCGCTTGGCACAAAAGAGGTGAGCAGTACCTAAATATTTCGCTGTACTCTTGTCTGTGTGGGAATTGTTGGGGGTACTTGGGTTCAAGTATTTTTTCACCAGCGACTTGTGTTGATAAATGAAGATACTTTATTGGTATTACTACGATGGAGTCCTATTCTATACTCCAGCTCTTTACTCTGTTTCTAACTCTGACTCTGACTCGGCTCTCTGTACTCTGCTATGTAATTCTCTACTTTGCTGAGAACTTTATTACGAAAATCAGAATAACATTTTCCGCTTAATGAACCTGAGTGTAAAATCCTATCGCGATCGTTGAATTCCATAAACATGACCATTTGACAAAAGGCTGTTTTAAGATAAGACAATAGGTTTAAACATAGAGTCGCAATGTTCATACGTGGATATTATTAATATGATTGATTTCATTTGTATGGGAATTAATAGGGGTATGGATCAAGTATTTTTTCGCCAACGATTTGTGTTAATAAGTAAAAAGACTTTATTATTGTAATATTACTGTGATGCAGTCTTATTCTATACTCGGATTTTGCACTCTGTATTCTGCTCCGTAACTCTTTGTTCTGCTCTCCGTGACTCTCTGTAACTAACTGCCCTTCTTCCCTACTATCTCTGTACATACCCCTTCTTATTCGTACACTTTCACACACGCATCGGCCATGCGCATCCTTCAAACCATACGTCACCCAAAACTAAACCATGCACTCCGCCCCAATCGCTCTTCTTTTATCGTCTTATAGCTCAAACACCTTTCCTTTGGTTGCACGCACTTATAGTCTTTAAAATATTTATTCATTCTCACGCGAGACAATTTTCACGTTCCCACATCTGCTAATATTTCGCTGTATGTAGTTTCGTAGCATTTTGATCATCATATGGATGTAACTAAACTTGTAAGGAAAGTAAACAGTTTTCTTAACTTTGTAGTATAAAAAAATAATTTGAAAGGCTTCTAGTATCGTATATGGGTGCATGTTGATTGAATTGTGAAATTCATTTTGTTTTTGTTACGAATAATAGACTTCGGTCCACTCTCTAGTTGTGCATAAGTCAATCAAAAAAATCTAACCATTGTCACATCCACTCATTACATCAACCGTTTATTTTCCAAGTGGCTTAGGTCCATTTGTTAATTATATTTTGTCGCCTGTAATTACTTGTACAACTTGAAATTAGCTATCATAAACAACATTTGCGGTTAAGTATATTCAGAGTTCATACGATAATTATAAACACATAAGTTTTCGCAGTTAGTTCAACAATTATAATAAAAGCGTTATTTTGAAAGTGACCAAGTTAAAAAGTCCAATCCCCTGTTGATAATGTCCGAAGACAGTGATGAAGGTAATTTTAATGTACGATAATGTTCGATCAACGTTTGGGATAAAACTATTGCATCAAGAGATTGCCAAGAAGTAGCTTCGTGCATTCTCAAACATCTCCAACACCTAAGAAGTGAATTGCAGAAAGAAGTGAAGTAAAAAAAAATCTAAGAACATACAGTGACATGTGTGCAGGACAAAATAGAAACATCAAAGTAACAATAAATGGTCTTACGCCGCTTTCAAAATAAACAGCTCACGTAATAAATAAAATATAATGGTTAATGTAAAAAAGACTCGCGTGCTTACTGACGTAGAACGTGACAGCGATCGCGAACTTTAAAAGGCAACATCCTCAACGGGAATGAAATCCTCCAGCAGAAGTCATTATCGAGGTGTAAATTCCGTAACAAATGGTGGATCGATAAATTCCCCAAAGCTTGGTATCAGGTCTCGCGTGCATTATGCATAAATAGCACCGTCAAGTGGGTACGGCAATTTCGGGGTGTTCAGGCCGCGTGTACTTCTGCTAAAGAAGAAGTTCCCAGCCTCCATAAGTACCCGCGATATTATTCAAATTTCATGCGTACATTAACTCCGTTCGGTCGCCGTCAGAGGAATGAGGGTAACGTTAATAGAATGCACGCGCCTGCGGACAAGCGCATTCAGAGCCAAGAAGCAGAAAAGCTCCTGCCTTTCGTTTCGGCGCCCCAGGAAAGCTTTTGTTTCCGACGACTGCGTGTCAGACGAATTCAAGTCCCGTTAGTCGAGACGTTACAGGAGTTTTGGGGCTGGAGAACCTCCCCGGAAATTTCTCGGCACGTCCCTTAAAACCTCCGTGCCACGAGGCGCGCCGACGATCGAGGAACACATGCATCGCCAAACTCACGTGACCTCGGGATCTCATCGAAAATGGAAAGGAATCTATTAGCACCCTCGATGATTCCTGCCTAAAATTGATTAGATTTTCAACATTTTTTCAAACTCGATTGACGGTTTACCCATTACGTTTGAATGAAATTACTTTCGTACATTAGGACTTACAGTAATAAAGAATAGGGATTTTTATGGTTATTGCACAGTAAAGAAATTTCTTCAAAATTATTGAAAGAGTGTTAATTACACGCTTATAGAACATTCGAATAATAACATTTCTTATGTAACGATATATATTATAGTATTTTGCCTTATGAATGGCATGCCCTATTCGGTTTTATTTAATAAATCAATTTTGCAAATGGACTGTTCGATTATGAATATTTGATTCCTTCTTTAATGTCAGTACGTTTTATAAGTATGGCAAGTTTTTAAATGACTAACAAGAAGTCATATTTATGTGAACTTTTAAACGGTCACAATCATATTAATCGAGGAAACTGATAGATAGCGTGCACCTCTGCGCCGAGTCGTGCGAAATGAATTTAATCAAATTTCCGTTTCAGTCAACGAACGACTAAATTGGCAGTCGGCAAATATTTCTTTAGAAACTCGGGATTCTCCTTACAGCTCGCTTTACGTAAGATCGAAGAATTTCATTCGTCGTTAATATGATAAAATCTAAACGGACGTTGGAAATAGGAAAGAATTTAATAGTTATCGTTAATGATAATGGAACCAATAAAGATACGGCGTTATGGATACTTAATCGGAAACCAATCTGAAATCTATTAGACTATTTAATTCGAAACTCTTTACCGCCACCCTATCGGGCATCCCTTCCCCTGGCAAAAGGAGTTTAGAAAGAAGTCCAATTCAACTTGATTCCCGATAAACCAAAATAAAGTACCTCGAGGCTTCAAACATCAACGCACAACGTGTGAACAACGCAGATGCATTAGCGGAAACTCTCGTTGAAAAGTTAACCGGGGAGATCAAGAAGTTTCTCGCATTTGGATACAACTTTCGGAGAAGCTTAATCTATTCCCGTCCAAACGCCCTGGAAACGCTTTGGATTTACACCGTTGTAATTTATGGCGCCTTCTTTTCCTCCTCGTGGCCACTAACACCCTCCCACCTCTCATTCTTTCTCTTTCTCCATCTCACTCTCACTGCACTCTTCTCCAAGGATATTTATAACAGGATACGCCAGTACGATACTCCAATAGTATAACAAATTGGCAAATGCAGGCTGCACGATATTCCTCCTTTGTAGCCCATCGTAAAGATCTCTTCCAAGTTATGCAATATAATCGAACCACGGCTGTCCGATGACCGATCACGCAATGACCTTTCTCCTGTGAATGATACTGCGATGAAAATTCGCGCTTATGTATGATGTACTACCCGTATTTAGATAAACTTGATAAGGCGGCAATAAAAATTTCAATATTTTCTTGTAATATTTTGAATAACGTTTTGGGTTTCAAAAAGCTGTGCGTACAGTGGGTGCCGCATTCGCTTACAAAGCAACTAAAACAGATTTGAATACGACTTTGTCAGCAAGATTTACAGTGCTTTTTAACTTGTAAAGTCTTCTTGGTTTAAAGTAATTAACGTTTAATTTTAAGTCTTTAACTTTTAAGTCATTTTCACAATTACAAATTTATTTTTTGATTACCATTCCACAAATTTATTGAACAACCTAGTACTTAATCCTTGAGCATTAATAAGGTATATATAAAAATCAACACGGATGAAACATTCAAACAGTCTCATTTCGTCATTTCGTTTCTTTACTGACAACGTTAATCATCACACTCCTATGATGATTAATTATACAAATGCATATATTATTTCTCGGTTGTATATTAGTTATCGATAGAGCCTGAAAATGAATGTAGAGCAACCGCATGCAAATGAACTGCCTGCTAATAGCTGTTTCAGAATTCATTCTTTATTAAATCTCGGATCGAACTGTTGCGAGTGAACTACTGGCGTAATGGACTTGAAACGCAGTAATGAATTATAAGACGCCCGATAAAGGGGATTTATTATGCTTTAGAGAAGATTTATCGTGCGCCGTTTCTTTGTGCCGGCCTCCTTGTATTTTCTTTATTATAATTGAGATTAATTGTTCGATGAATCTTGAGGCATAATTTTCCTTCCATCACGATAAGACGTGCACCGCTTTTCCGTGAAATCGGTAATACTGATTGTTTGAATGGATGAAAGCACGAGAATTTACGAGATATGCGTGGATATTAATCAACGAGATTAACGCGGCACGCGCCGTGAATTCCTCAATTAACGGAAAAACAACGAAACAATAGACTCTTGGTATTTACATCAGATTCCTTCGTTGATGGCTTCAACAAGGTGCTCACTGCAAGATCAGATAACGATATATACAAATATACCGTAAATTACGTGCACCAATAAAACAATAATATGCTGTTACAGACTTCTGTTATGGAATTGAAATACGTTATGCCGTTTATTCGAGTGGATAATAGTTCCAGGAGGGATTTAAGAAGATTAACATGCAACGATTATAACCCTAAAGTATCATTAATCGTGTATAATAGGCCAACTTGATTGATCGCTAAGTAGCTAATGAAATAATACTCCACCAAGCTCGCTACCTCTCTGAGAAGAACGGATTCCAATACTTATTGAAAACTGTATGTTTACGAGAACCGTATGTCTGTAAAATATGAACATAGAAGCATTCCATGTTTTCTATGAAACTCGTTCCTTGCGCATGTATCTACGCGTTACATCTCAAAAACTCCATTTGAGACCCATAAAACAATGGACAAACAACGGATCATAGGAATTCGAGATCAAAATCGAGGACAGTGATACTCGATGTTCAACATTCTCTACCTATACGCTGATTACTCTATCGACTCAGAAGCACATACAACTGAAAAAGGGTTTAAGAACACAAATGAAAACAATAATATATTTTAATAAACCGTGCTTCTACAATCTTTTCGTGCTCACTCGCTGACGCCTCGCAACTCTCTTCTCCACGATTGTCCTTTCCGTAACATCTCCTTAACACTAAACCTACCAGTCACTTTCTCGACATATTCACGTATACCACGTATATCCTTAAAGAAAAAAGATATTAAAAAGGATGCCAATAAATCGATAGAAAAATTCACGCTCGCGGTGGAATCGTGGAAAATTCCAAAAAATGCTCTTTTACAACGTACATCAATTTTTCTAAAAAAAATGACTACCAGGTCATTTTGCCCGCTTCGGTAGTTTTGGCGTTACCAACGACCGAGTGACCGCTCGCATAACGCCTATCTCTACCTCTTACACTCAGAGGAGTTAATCGTCTCCCTCTTGTTAAGAAGTCAACCTCGGCTGGTTCCTCCCATTCGTCGATGCAAAATAAACGAGCTGTAGCCCCGCGAGGTCGTCGAACCGTGGAGGGATGGTGCCATCGTCGCGTCTACGAAGGTCGGTAGGCACGCATTGGAAAAATTCTAGGAAACGATCAGGGAGAATTTCGTTTTAATCTGTCCGGCAGATAACGATCGGCCTGCCGAGGGGGCGCGGTAAGGAAGGTGCACAGGGAGAAACCGGGCCGCGGAGGGGGTTTAAAGCAGATTGGCTTGCATGGCAGAAACTCCCGAAGTCGGAAGCTCGTTATGTGCAGCACGCAAACACACGACTCGAAATTATCTTCGTAATTAACTGCACTTCTTAACATAACGCATGGCGTGCCAACCGGGCCAGACGGCGGGAATACGTATTTGGCGGAATCTACAAAGACGATATGTAACCCGAAACTGGCACCAGCTGCTAGCCCCAGCTTTCCGTCCGACGGTGTGTACACGTATTCCACCTGCTTATGTATCTGACCCGTGCCACCTACAGGACGTTCCATAACTCGAGCCACCGCGTGTCCCATCAGCCGAAAGTATCCCCCCTGTCCGCCAACGTGTATCGAATGGCGAGAAGAATTTTCGCGCAGCCGGCCCTCGCGTTTCCGAACTTCCGATCGATCGAGCATGGTGCCTTCTTCGATACTTTGAAGTGTGATCTAAGGAAAAAACCGTGGATCGTAGCAGCTGGAAAGGAAAATCGTGAAACTTCGGGGACGTGATCTACGCACGATTTATTTTCGGAGCTGCATTAGGTTTTTGGCTGGGATATACTACGTGGTTCGACTAGGATATGCTTTTGACGCTGCGTTTTGTTGTTACTTTATTATGCGTTTGTGTATACAAAGGTCAAGGATACTTTTGACGCAACTGAAAACTCGCAATGTATATTATGTACGTGAATAAATTAAATGTATATAACAAGTCGCGAGAATCTTGATATCTGTCCATGCAGCAGAACTTTAGATGTAACATTAAATACGTAACAGCTGTATATGGAGTATTAAAAATATTCTGGAAATACGAGTTGCAAAGCGCTGAAATCCTCTCTATGTTTACGAAGATTGAAAATTTTCCGGATTTACGAATATGCCTTACGAACTGTGAATCGTAAAGTAATACGAATAACAGAGAACGAAAATATTGGAGGACAGGAACTGCATGTGAGACGACGTGCAACGTGACAATGAAGAAACGCCTCATCCGCGACATAAATATTCATACGCCAAAGTTATAACTCTGCTTTCTATTATTCGACAAACTTTCACAATTTCCGGTATTCGATAACTCATACCTCGACGATATTATCAGGGCATGAAAAAAAAACGGGAGCAACATCGAGCCGACTGCACAAAATCGTGAAAACTCGCGATCGGTTCCCAGCGTTTGGATTCGGGACAAGTTTTCTCGTTATCGCTTCTCAATGTTAAAAGTTTACCCGCGCCACCGCCGATACAGGGCCCTCCTTCCCCCTCTAATCTATTGTTTACGTCAATTCCGAACTCTAAACTAATGCCACGGCGTTTACCTTCCGCCATGAAATGCTCGATCTATTCCATCGCTATTTTAAGCAAAGAAAGGGTGGAATGGCTCGCAACTAGTTTTATGTCGTGTGTACGGCCTTGCTATTTAAGTTGCAACCTTCGAAGTATCTCGAGGTAAACTTTAAAATGTCGAAAAGTAAGTATGGCTCTTTGCGTGCGAAGTCATTTTAATAAGAAATATAATATTATACTTGCTCTGAATAAAGTATTATTAACCAGTTAACTGTGGAATTTAGTTTCAAAAGATCCCCACAGGCTGCGTAATTAAAAACAAACAACGACGTGTATACACGTCGAACGCAGGGCAAATGGTCCTATTATACATTTTATGAAAAACGAGGAAGGATTACATTTTTATTCGCCAAAAAAGCTAACAATTCGTTTCTGAATACGTTATCCTTACTAAAAGCTCGAAAATTATCAAAAAAAATAAAATACATAAACAAGAAAAATTGATGATAACAAGAATAAACAAGAAAAATGAGAAAATAGTTTAAAAAATGTCAATCTATTTATGTGTGATATGTTTCGAAGCACAGTGCCATACAAAGTGCGACTTCACAGGTCGTACACCAAAATCTTGATTCCTTGTGTTTTCCATTTTTTGAGCAAACGGGTTACGTATGTAATTGGTTTTGAAATGCGAGCTCCCTTCCATATAAAATACACAGCAGTTGTATTGGTAATATAAAAGGAACGTACCATAATTAATATTCTTATTACAGTTTATTGCGATTTTGAATTTTTATAGTGAATGGTAATTTTTTATTTTACATTACGAGTATATACGTCAAACGCATCGCAGAAGGGATTTGGTCTGACGTGTATACACGTCGAACGCACTTAACTGGTTCATGTATACATATATTTATTCGTCAAAAAAAGTTTTTATTTTTGTTCTTAATTCCCCAACATATCTGAGATAAATAATATGTACTATGTCAACGTTTCGTATTCCTAACAATACTAATATCTGCCAATGAGTGGTCATAGCAAGCATTTATCTAATATAATATATAAATCCTTTTTAGTGGTCTCTCCATCTGATCTCCTGGAGTTAAGGTTCTATCGACCAAATCGAGATACGTGTCTGAGAAATCATTTTTGTCCACAGTTGTGTGATGCAAATAATTAAAAGAAGTAATAAATAAATTGAATTAATGCTATGGAAGGCATGAAGTTAAGGTGGAAAAGAGCCGTATAAAGAAAAACTCCAGGAGATAAGATAGAGAAACTGCTATAAAGAAAGTATACATATAAATGCTCGCTATGACCACTCATTATCAAATGTCAATATGTATTATACTTCAAATTCTCTTTTTTCATATTGAATTTAACTAAATTTGCATTCTAGTATACTTCGATATTTGTATAACGATATTGGTGATAGGTGCTACTGAATGATAGATCATTTTGAATGTCAATTTATTTACATGTTAATATATACGCAGATCAGTGCAGTATACCCAGGCATTGGAAACACATCGAACCCCTTTTTCAACAACGCCTAATTCGCCCGGAGTCCTGTTGCATCTTCAATATTTACGCAACGTTATCACTAATATACAAACAAGGATATCGATGATATCCCATTTGCATGTGCCAAACGCTTCGCCTACGTGGAATTCATTATCCACTTTATTTCAACAGGTTAAAACGGGAGTACAAGCGGAATTATTCCGAGAAGCCAAAGGGAAAAATATACGCTGAATTTACATTCCACGCCGTATCGTATTCTCCCCTATTTGCGACTTCGTCGTGTCCTGCCACACGGTTTTCCCCAATCCGTTTCGAATCGAGTTACGATATTCGCTCATTACGCGCACAAAGACCGAAAAAAGGAACAGAGCCACCGCAACAACCGTCCGCCCTCGCTGCACGCTGTTTGCGAAAAGCCAATTTTCGCATCGATTACTTTTTCACTCTCCCATAGTCCCATGTTTACACCACTTGTTCGAACGAATGTCTCCTTCCCTTATATTTATAATAACGAGAATTACTTAAAATATATTACAGAATACTGATACACGGAAAATTCGAATTTTGATAATATCACAGCGAACCCAGTTTTCAAAAAAAAACCATTTTCGCCATCTGTCGATTCCATAAAATTATATACTACAATACTGCGCTATTCAGAACCGTTAATAAAAAAAAAAGGGGAAAAAACGTGAACCGTTTTGGCCCATTTCGAAATTATTTCGCTCGCACAAGCCTACCCTCCCAAAAAGGGATAAACCGATCCTACGGGTTACCATATTCGGCCCAAAATCCGCGGCCTCGAAAATCAACATTACACTTTCCTGCTCGGCCGGCACCGCAAACAATTCCGCGATGGAAGCAAATCGGGCACGATTAAGCGCGTGACCCAAAAACGGATCCTCATCGAAATTTCATTTCTGTTATTCGCGCCCCTTTCCGGATGACGCTTTTCAAGCATCATCGTGCCTCCCCCCTCGTTCAAAAGGAGGGGAGGGGGAGACCGACGGAAGAGAGGAGGCCAGCCATAGAATGCACGGGCAAAGGCGACGGAGTTGCGCGAATACATTTTTCAACCTGTCTAATTATCTCGCTTTTCAAAAGCCCGCCGCTATTCAATTTCGCCCTGAAATTTATTCCCCGGCTAGCGCGCCCCAGTAATTTTTAATAATGCGAACGGCATTTCGCCAACGGGGCCGCGTGTGCGCCTACCTTCGGTACCCCCGGATATCCCAACGTTCTTGATAATACCCCCGCTACGCAATTAATCGCTTGTTCAGCAACGCCGAATGGCGCGTGTATCGCGGCGGCGGACCGCTTGTATGTACACTGAGGCTTCGCATGGGTTCTGCACCAAACACAACGTGTTGGAACGTCGATGCACGTGTGATTACAATAAAAAATGATGACGAATTTGTTAACGCATCGAGGAGCAAGAGATAAACTCATTGACATGCAAATTAAACGGAATATGATGCGTCCGAAAAATACTGTTTAATTTGGTTTAACCGAAGTTATGCGCAAGCTCAGAAAGAGAACGTTGTATTTTCAAATTTGGAATACTGTGTAACATTTAATCAGGTTGGTATATAAGGTTAACGGAAAACAATTATTTATTATTTTTGCTTAACTCGGATTCTTTGTTCTGATTTACTAATCTGTGGATGCAACTTTGTTATAGATATTGTTGAGAAGGTGAGAGAGTGAGGCATCTTAAACATTGTAAACTAACTACAATCGACGTACGAATAAAGCATCTAAATAATCTAATAATATACTGCACGGCGTTCGCCGGAAATAGCTTTTGACGCGTTAGACTTGTCAAAATCTGCAATGGCACATGAAATGTACGACAACCCCAGCTGTACATTGTATGTCAAGGGATTAATATTTGTTTGACCCGTATATTT
This sequence comes from Ampulex compressa, assembly GCA_038496175.1. NCBI lineage: Eukaryota > Metazoa > Arthropoda > Insecta > Hymenoptera > Ampulicidae > Ampulex > Ampulex compressa. Next base: position 22,203 of record JBCFXI010001659.1, on the reverse strand, counting down.
TCTCGCGGAACGAAAGAAGCAAGACTGTACCTCGATCTCGTGTTGTTTCCCTACGTTCGTAATAATGCTGCGTGCTTGCGTTATCGATAGATACCTTGCGCATATCGTGAGAAAAATACCCAGAATTTGTCGCAAAGAAAGCCAATGAGCGTACGACTTATTATGGAAATAGAGGAGGAATGTTGAAAGTAGGCGTTCATATACGAAACGGCGCTTCGTGTAGTCAAGACTGAGTGGTACTTCCTTCACGGTGGAAATTCGCGTGGAAAATGAAAGATAAACAAGCTCGCGTTTTGCCGGTACAGACACGCAGTCGAATCAATATTAAAGAAGGTCTGATGACATTTTCCGTTCGTATATTTATTGCTTAATTGTATACAAGCCGATGCACGCCTGGAAATAAACATCGCATGAATATGTATAGACGGGCGAAAGCGACAATGCGCATTTCTCTGTCTATAATTACACGTTTCGGCGGATAAAATGACGATATTTTACGTAGAACAGCGATATCAATATTGCACGATTACCTATCGTTCGTGCGATACACCGATTATCATTGACAGAACATCCCGCGATTATTAAGTATTAATCTCAAAAGCATTTATCTTGTCTCCCCCGACAGTCGCAATCTTATCGAATTCGACTTTCGCCAGTGGACTCTGAGCTCTGACCCTCTTAAGATCCAAGGGCCGCCAAGTTCTCAGGAAGTCAGAAACTTCTTTCTTGCAGCTGCGGCACATTTCGTGCTTTTCAAGCGTCCTCCATTGTTCATCGCCGCCGTACAGCCAAGCCGGATAGATAAATTAGCAGTTTAATTTGGGTTTAATTAAAGTACGTCCTCGGGGCGCTTTCTGGCTTTTACAATTGATTCCGTGATACTTGAAGGCAGTTAACAATGTTTGCCCAACGATGGATTTATCTTCCATGCTCGCGCAGATTTCTCCGCTCTCTTTGCTGAATCATATTTGTCATCCGCGTAACACGCATCAAGTACGCCAGAAATATAAAACAGAAGCCATGAATGAGGTAAAGATTTTAACACTTGGCATCACATTTATACAATTATAAGATCTACATTAAGATTGCGATTAATGCTCATTAAACATGGATATAAAATTGAATCTTCTGCTGGCTGAGATCTGACTTTGATATTGTTCGTTAATTAACAACTTCGATACTGATTTCCAGTTGTTGACAAAAATTAAAATCTTTGGGTAACTCTTTAATCTTTTCTTCTCTATCTATTCTACGCGCTATTTCTTTCGTACTTTCACACCATCGTATCCATGGAAAGCCTAAATGCACACTCCGGCTATACTATCGAAACAACGAGAGAAGCGCGCGACAGTTACCTTGGTGCATTATTTTAAACGTCGTTATCAGATGCGTAAAAACCAGTTTCAGGATGAAATTTCATCACCTTAGGATTTTTGGTCGATGCTACAATGTATTAGAACTACTGGAAAAGAATGTTATTTTTTTCGTTGACTGGTTTCGGGGATTAGTTGCATTTTGACTATTGCTCTTTGAAAACGTGTTTTGCGTTATTTCGGTGACTTTATTTGTCAGGAGTGTATTATGATTTGTAAAATTAGAATTTTGTGCCCCCATTTACAATAGATCAATTTTTATCAAGTAAATAATTTATTCGATATTTGAGGCTTTATCATTTTTTTAAAAAGGAGATTGCAATAACTGCCACTAAAAATATTTGTGCTATATTTGGCGATTATTTGGATGTTTGCAAGTGTCTGCAAATGCAAGGATGGTTCGAGATATTTCGATCGGGAAATTTTGATTCGAAGAATAGCCTTCGAAGTGGAAGATCTAGAAAAGTGGACGATATCATACTAACTGCTGAAATTGAAAGCAATCCTACTTTATCGATTGCAAAAATTGCGAAAAATCGAGAGAGAGTGTTCGAGAGAATCTCAAAAGAATCGAGAATATGTGGAGGGCAGATGGCTATCGCACAACAATAAAAACATGTCATTTTTTCCGGTACCCCTAATACACATGAAAAATTTGTAAAATAAGAACATTCACGATCGATCATACTTACAATTAATCCAGTAGATTTACACATTTTTACATCTAGTCTAGTAAAACTATTCAAAATACGAATCTACCAGAAACGATAAGCGTTTTTATATTTAATTATGAACATTAAAAAACTTATAAATAAACGTATACGTCGGCTAACGAGTGCACGCGTTTACTACATGCACGCATACCCGTCGCCGGTCCTCGTAGACGGTCAAATCGGCCGTTTAATTTGCGACTAATTAAAGCGCGCTTGGGCCGGTCCACGGCCGATGCCTCGGACTTCCTGGTGTATCGATTACAAATTCAGATAACATAACGGGCTAACGAGCGATAATTATCGCGTTCTCTCGGCCGAATCTCGGCGAGTGATTTAATCAACTTCGTGCAACGCTTGCGGTACGGCTTCGCAGGGCCACGCGTCGGGACATTATGGCCTTTACCGAGCCGCTGCCAAGCGGGAGCTCGAGGCCTGATTACGAAATCCGTCGAGACCGTCGCTCGCCAATTATTGCGCGAATCGACGGGACCGTGATCGTCGCTTTAAGGGGCGGGGAAGGATTTGCCACCATTCCACTCGCGCCGCGGATTTTTTTCCACGGCGAAGAAACGAACGTACGCCCGGTAATGAGTTCCTCCTTTATCCGACACTACGCGCTAGTACCTCGTGGCTCGTTACGGCGGGTGACGTAAAAATCACCCGCCAAATGGGCCGGACAATAATGTTTTGAAATGGCAAATGAGTGATATTCCTTGGGAAAAGAATATGCTTTAACCTTGAATGGTTCTGGATAACAGAGGGAAGGAAACACTATTATCAGGTTGGCGAGAAAGTAATTTCGGTTTTGTGGTGTCAGATAAAATTCATATTTTTATACAAAGAATAAAGAATAATCAGCAATGTATTTTATATTTCATTCGCTGAGCTTTTGCTAATCTTTCTGGAAACTTCGGAATTCCGCGCTCGTAAAAATGCTAGTTCTTGTCGGCAAAAATTACAACGCTATCACTGTCCGAAAACCGAAAATACTTTCTTGCCAACCTGATATATTGGAAAATTATTTATTGCAATTATAATAATGCGTTGCAATTGACATACGAATTTTTTTATCATACGGTGTGACGCAACCACGTGGGTATATACAGTTTGTAATCATTCTTATTCTTTAAATGAATTTTGCCTACAAAGCACCAACAGTGGTTGAAAAAAAGGTTACGAAATATGTTACTTTTTGAAAAGGAATTTAAAAATCATCTTATTGTGGGTTCTCGATTAGTATATTCGAAATGAAATGAAAAAGAAAGTGAATGAGAGTTAGTAAAGGGCATGGACAAGCGCAGACCTTTCATTATTAATATATTTTTATTTTAATGATAATTATTGCAGTGGTCTTGACGAGCAGTAATGTATCAATGCAACAATTATTATTGAATTCACAGAGCAAAAAGATTAATAGTATCATGTCATATCATTTCATTTTATGGAACTTCAAGCTTAATTATGTAATACATGTAAGGAACAAGTGGCGGAAAAGAGATATATACAAGAAATTAAGAATATGGAGAAAAGAGTACAGATTATAAAACCATGACTCCAACTGCTGCGGTCACGGGTAGTGGTCCTTAGGATCGCCCGTGAAACGCTATCGTAAACCCGACCTCGCAAACCTCCTGCCCCGGTTCTGAAGAAAACGTTCCTTTTGGTCGCAGAGAGAAAATCTGCTCTCCGATACAGAAAAATAGATACGTTTATGGCCTCCACAAGGGCCGCCTCAGACCATCAGAATCGCTCTTCCTAATGTCTTTATTCACTGACCGTCAGCACCCCGAGTGACGATAGGCGCACGCACGCCGATCGTCACATGCCTCTACTCCAATGATTGACAAACTCATTCGTCGAAAGAGCCAAGTATCAGCATTAGAACAATATTTTTTTTTTTTAAGAGTTGAACTTACAAGAAACCTGTTGTACACAAACTAGGAACTAATAATATATGATAGATAGGATCAATTAGACGATCCATGTACTAGATTGACTTTTTCCTCCACTATAACGTAAAATTTGTAAACTCGTAACGTTTGAAAATATGATTCCTGTGTAGATCCTAGAGCCGTTTCTTCTCTATAGAGTCAATATAACAAAGTTCTTTCTTCAAATATCCTATATAAATTTAAAATAAAGAATTTGTAATACAGAAACCGTAAATTTTATGAAACAGGTCCAGAATTTATAAAAAATTGCATTATTATTATTGACAATCAAAAAGTGTACCCAATGTACTAACTTTGAGTAATCGGCTTCTTAACTTTAAGTACTGAATAAACCAAAAATTAGACTTTTATCACGATTAACAATAATCCTGTTTACTAATAAAAAGTAATTTTCATTATTAAAATATATGGCACATATGTAGATTAAAATTGATGGCACGTTAAAATATATGTCGTATATAAAATATATGGCACATGGCACATAGTCATTATTCGTGGTAGAGCCATATTCGAATGGCCAACGTTTTCCGACACCCGATCTACTCCGACCAGTGTCGCTCATCGGAACAAATCGTCTATTTTTTGATTATGGAAGCAATCGCTCCAGTAGAATATAGTGGCAATGTAACCGACCGGTTACGAGTTTGATTTTTATTTCGTTTCAAACTTAAACTCGATCGAGACACTAACGGTTTGTAAGTATTCTTCTTGATCGCAGAAAATTCTCCGATTCTAGTTTAACTTTGATTCTCTATTATTCATTTTCATTCCACGGAACGAACCTCAGTACCGTTTGCAAGTTCTTAAGTATGTTCTTTGCTAATGTGAAATTCCATTCGGACGACCTACATTCCTGAGTCTCGGTATGATGTTAACGTTTGGATGTACGAAGACGAAAAAAACGTTTTTAATCTCACATTATGCCATGCAAAGTTTCTAATACGGTAATCAGAGGAAAGATAGAATTGAATTTGCTAATGCGCACCGTATGTTCTTATCTTAGCTAATTTTTAAAGCACCACTTAGAAGAGAACATTTCGGTAAGCGTTCGAACTTTGCGTGATTTAAACGTTCCTTTCATTTATGTATAAAATACTCACATACTTTTTAACCTTTACTTGTATAGGATTAGATATTGTTATGCATGAATGTTGAACCTAAATTTACGATACTAATATCACACAGCACTTTCATCCAAAAATCTGCATTTTTGCGATCTACGAAAATTACCCGTGGAAAAATACGAAAGAAATTGCCACGGAACGCAGGAGAAAGGACAAGTACCGATTTTATCGTAATTACAAGCTCACCATTCTTTCTCTCTTTCGCTAACATCGTTAAACACCTACTTGCATACTCTTAATTACACCGCAAGCCATTGTTTACACTCGTTAATCGAAAGTCTCGCACATTAATGCGGAATATCCAAAAGGAAATTGTTGCACCGGTGACCATTAACGCGTACAAAGGGCGATATTATTGCGGAAACTCGTGAACGAACAATCGCTAAGCTGAAATGCGCTTTGGGAAGGGCGCAAAGTCTAAGGCGCGCGTGCAGTCATAATATTGATACGCAACTGCGTCAAAAGTTTAACCCTGCTGAAAATAGTCGCGGCGCCATTTGTTAATACGCGTGTGTATCGACAAATATGTGCGTATAAATAAATGCCGAAACACGCCCTGGTTTCGTAGAAGGAGAATACGTTTAATCTAACTCCGAGGACAAAACTGAAAGCAAAAACTGAACTCTTTCCGCTTAAACAAATCGACTGCGGAAAAACGATAGCGAAATATCTCCCGTAGCCACTATTATTTTCATCTTTTTGAAAGGAAAAAAAAGGAACAATAAACATCGAGGAACAACGAGGCGGGAGAAATTGTGTGTGAAAATAAAATCTTGCTACAGCAAGACAATAGTTGGAAAAACACACGATGGAAAATAATTTAATCTCAGCTGCATTGCGCAGTTGTATATGCACCGGTTGGCTCAAGTTTAACCAAGAACACTTTCCGAGTGTGCATAATGCCGCTTCATTAACATCCAACCCTTTAATGACATTCCAAGGACGATAAAGTTTGCGTTCATAGATGTAGATCTTAAACTCGGTCCAGAATTCCCCTATAGATCAATATATCGATAAATTACACACTAGGCTTTAAAGTCAAATACAGTACGTTCAAACTCACATGGAAAGTCACATTCCGTCCTTCTTTCACGTCTCGTTCTATTCCATGCCAACGTATTGAAGCGTCGGAACCTGACTTACTAAATTATCGTCCACACTCGTACCTTGTGAAATTAAACATGCGCAGAGAGAGAAACCTGTCGTCAAATGCCGTGTACATATTCACATAGAAAGTGCGCCCTTACGAGCTAAATCAGACGCTGTAAAGTCTTTCAAAACAAGAAAATTATAATCGTCGGTGATTGCTCTACACTTTTTTTCTCTACAGCGTTGGTCACCCTATCGGCCAGTAGGCGGCTGAACCAAGAGCTATAAAAGCAAGGCTCGCCTCGCTTTCACGTGGTTGGCCATAATGAGTTTTCGTGGCGACTACGGTAGTTTACAAAGAAATCGTTGGCCAGATCGTGCGCCTGGTCGTCGCGACACCTATGATTTGCGACGAAACAACCCCGCACCCCCTTTTCCACGGGGCTCTATGCTCACGTGAACCACGGTACGAGAGAAAGCGATTCAGTCCACGAATATTATCGCATGCAAACGCGGGAGAGATTCGAGCCGGATTTATCGAAGTACGGTGATTCGACTCTTCTTCGTCGATTTATTTTATTCTTTCCATGGATTACGAAGATATATAGCACAGAAGATATTCTTCCAGGTGAGTTCTTGATACGCACATTGCGTGCCATACTTTAGACTCTGAACGGTACTAGAAGCTGCAACGATGTGGCAAATAGAGGCTCGGAATTTCATGCGGAATATTCGAGTTTAAATCTCGCCAATCACCTCTACAGCGTTTTCCATGTAACACGCACACTACAAGTCGACGCTCAAAACCCACTTTAAAAGGGGTACAATTTAACAGGGAACTGCGCGAAAAAAAGTGCGTGCATTAAAACAAATACCTCATACCTTCAAACGAATTATATCAACACTAGAGCTATCAAACCAGCTAAAATATTGAACACTCGTTTCACGAAGAAATGGCAGAACCTTCCAACTCTAAAATTTCTGAAACTTTCCACGATTATCTTATACCACATAGGTCATTATAATCGTATGCAGACGTTTCCTTTTCGTCCTCCTTTTTTCCTTAAATCATCCATAAATCTTGAATTAGCTATATAACACGTTCAGCCATATGCGCCATATATGGTATCAATGCACACATCATTTACTTCAGATTACATCGTATTGCGAACCTTTTACAAAACGCCGGGCCCTAAGCCAAACGACCTTAGCCCTCGATGCCAGAAATCAAGCCAGCAGTAGCGTAGCCTTTCAGACACACGACGCTTTTCTCGTGCGCGCATGCGCAACACTGCACGGGGGATGAACCGTCAAAGTTAGGTACGGCGGAGCGAGAGAAAGAGAAAGCGAGGGAGGGGGAGGGGGGCGGCAAAGGGGTGTGTTGCACGAGATTTTTGTGGTCGCGTGCGTCGTTGCATGACGGCCGTGCCGCACACGGCATGCCACCGGCTTCCCACCCTGGCAAACACACTAATACCCCACCGCCGATATTAACCCGACGATTTCTGACCACTTCTCGGAATTGCGCAATTTTCGGCGTAACGACGCCCTGGCAGAAGGTTGGGGGATTGGGGTGGGCGGAGGGGGAGGGGAGGGCGGATAGTTTTAATAATGCACGCGTCACGTGCCGCAGGAATCACGATCGTTCGATAGATAAAAATGGGATTATCGTGGCAAAGACAACGCGATCGCCGCGAAGCCGCTCGTGTTTTATGGAAGCCGGTGGGTGAATTATGTAGCAGCCGGAACGCTCGAGGTGGGGAATCATAGGGAGGCGAGCGTGTCCCCAGTGCGTTGTTATTTATGCCGCCCCATCGATGATTTATCGAGCCTGGATCCTCCTATTTCAATTCTCGGAGACGTTGCCGAGGATGATCGCGAAGGCGGTTAATAGTCGTGCGCTTTCTATCTCTCTGTTCGAAGTTCTTTTAGATTTGGTGTATGATCGATTTTAGGATACGTGGGTTGCCTCTTTTTTTTATCACCGTATCTGGTTTTGTGAAAAGAGTTTACTTGCTGCTGAGATTCTCATCTTTCGCCGTTGAAGTTAAGCGCCCCCTTGCAGGGGACGGTTTATAAATTGTGCTTTGTAAAGAATCCCCTAAGCTTGAGTATAGATCGATTTTATAAAACGTAACGTTTTTGATAGAAGATGTATACAAAAGTAGGTAGAGTAATAATTGCGATCAATACCTAAAAGCTGCTAATTATTTATTAACGTAATAATTATATATCATACTAGTGGATGGAAGTAAGAAAACAGTGACGGAAATAAAATCCGTGATCACCGATGTCTTTCAAGAAAATAACTTTTTCTTCTGTTACTTAGTCAGCCATCGCGATTTCCAACATTAACTTCTACACCATCACGTGCCTTCGAAGGCACGTTCGCAGCGCAAAAGTTTCGATAATAGAATCAAATTTGCTATAAAGTACGAAGGAGCCGACTCGCGTGTTACCACGAGATCACGATTCATCGTGCTTTACAGAAATACGGGAAATAGGTAACCGATACCAAAAGTAGCTTGGAAGTACCTGCAGTTTCGTGAAATTATGTGACGTAAAACGAAGAGAATTTCGACGAGAGACATGTCTTTTGTGCTCTCTTTGCAAAATTTCGTAGAAATTTACTTTTACGCTTCACTTGAAAATCTCTCGCCTGAAATACATCCACGATTATTTTCATACTTTCACGAATGTGTAAGGAAGCAAAATTTGTTTTTTTATAAAAAATCCGATATTTAAAGTTGGAACAGTCGCTCAAAATTTCCGCCTACATCGCACAAACTTAGTTTAATCATTCATCGCAAAATTCTTTTCTTCTATCTGCAATTTTCGATATCGATTTCTAAGATTTTATTTCTCACGATATAATACCGAAGCTGCATTTTATACGATACCAAATCAATCTTCATTTCGAAGATTTCATTAATATCTGTCGACGACCAATTCGTACCCAATTAAAAATGGAATATCAATTTACGTTTCAGCTATGTAGCCTGTTACTCGTCACAAGAATTCAGATATGCACAGTTCGATGTCTTCGAGTCATTTCCAATATCTCATCTATTTTATACCATTTATTCCTTATAGTCTTTGTAAATAAAGATAAAATCTCCATTGAGAAAACGACAAAGTAATTCGACCCAGGCTGGTACTTTTACATTCCCCGTGGTACCAGCAAAGCAAAATCTACTTCTAAATTTTATTACGGATATCTTAGAGGGGAGAGCATTGATATTATCTCGGCGACTATTATGTAAATTTATTATAGTGCTAACGTCAAACCGGGAAGGTGTGTAAGTCCCAGGATCATTAAAAGGAAGCATTTCAGCGGCTCCCTAAGAGGCTTAAAGATTTAGCTATCGTCAAGGGAGGCAATCTTTTCGCATTTCCCGGATTCTCGTAAATCGTACCTTAAATTTCGCGAGTAAGACAAGCCACTAATGGAATTTTTCGACGTTCAACCCAGATTTCAACCAGCAGAAAATGCAAGCATACGCGCACAAAAGCGACCGGCGTTGATCTCCAAACTCGTCCCAACGAACCCGAGGTTTGATTGTTTCTGTTCGCCTGCATAATTATCAGGGATTATCATTGTACCGCGTCCAATTAAATCGAATTATTTAATTTCGCATTACGCCGCTAATACAATATAATAATCCGTTAATGATCAGCCGAACTATGATATTTCGGGAAAATCGCGTTATATCATTAGAATCGCCCATTCATCGGTGTTCAATCGTTTATTTAATAAGGCTTGTTTGCGCCCGACGCAAGATCGAATCCCGTTGGTTTATCCGGGTACAATCGCAGCCACCGCTCAAACATTAATGTTCCCGGCGCTGTATCACCGCTTACTAACGTGGATTATTTATCGCCTGTGCGAATATGAAGAAAAAAAATTCAACTTTCCAAGGATTTACACAAATACGTTCAACATATTCCCAGTGTCAAGAAAGTCCAGAAGTTACATTCGATTTGCCTCGTCGCGCAAACGCGCAATACACTGGCCAGTTCCAAAGGAAGCGAATCTCGTTTAAAAGTCAAACCATTATTGTACAATCAGATCCAGATTGAGCTATGATAGAAGTCATTTGACCACATAAAAAATCCTGGTCATCCTACAAGACTTGGAGTTTTTATTCCACGATCCTTCACAATCGATCACTATCGGCGCTTTAAAATCGCGAATTTTTTCTAAGCGCTGTTCATCGTCGTGCGATCGGGAAAGTGGCTTGGAGAACATGAACCGCCGTTACCAAAGCCACCCTGTATACCTTCTTCAGTCTGAAGTCTCGTATAGCCTAGCCTAGTTTGCGTTCACTCGTGTGTGCGAGCATGCGTCGAATGGAGTGCATGACTAATGTTAGTACGTGATTAAAACTTTCCCCGTAATTTCTGGCACGTAAAACTTCGAATTAAAACGGGAGGAAATAGAATATACACACGTGCACGGGATGTAGAAGGAGGGGGATTGTGTATCACGGCACCGTCGCCGTCCTCTATAACGACCGAAATCTCGATTCGCCCTATTCTCCTTTCAGAGCCCGCCCTATCCGCGTCCCGGCCCAAATGTATCTTTAAAACGCGAGAGCGGCACAGTGCCATTCAGGAAAAACCCAAATTCCCGGCGAGAGGAGCCGCGTTGATCCTCGAAATCCTCCTGTTTATCGCATTGTTGCAAGTGCAGTTTGCAGCGTATAAATCCATATGCTGGCACAAGCATTTCTGCCTAGTTCGAAAATCTGGCCTTCGAGAGAAAGTCGCGTTTAATTTTGAACAAAATTAAATTCCGGGCGATATTAACGATATAGTTTTCGAGCGGAAGGTTTTTAAATTGGTACGTATATCTTCTTCTTGAATAGCTACGTATTGGTAACTGCATCTACGTTAATTGTAGTCTTATCGTGAATCAGTACGTGTTTCTGAAAGCACTATTGCCTATCTTGTAAAGGAGTACTATTTTTACCTCGACTGAGCTTAGGCCTAATTACCAACTTTGTAGGGTTCGTGTTCGTTGCTTGAAATGTATACTGGTTACACTTATAACCCTGCTTCATGATTACGCCTAAGTGTTCAAATTAAACTTTTACTCTTGTTTACATTAAAGCTGCACCCTGCTTGTATAATGTCAATGGTACTTCGATAATATTCAAATATCGTAGCGCATAAAATTGCAAGATTTATTATTATACTATATTGTATGATTTTTTTCTGGCGATAACGACTAGTGGAATGTACAGAGGTAAATATCAAGCGCCAGCCAAAAGGCGCTCCCAGAAAGAAAGTGACTAAAACGTGTAACTAGATAAATACACAACATCGTCCAGCGCGTTTAACTTAAAAGCCTCGGCGTTGCGAACGGAAAAACTGGAACAAGCCGTGGTTTGATGGAACCTCTGTACCCGTGTAGCGCGTATTTTATACGCATAACCAGAGGAGACGAATTCCAGTCCAGCGTACCTGGGCACGTTATTTTTATCACGGCCAAGTTCGACTTTTCCATCACGCGGAATCTAGTGTGTAAAACGAAACGACTGGAGGGATAAGGCCGGTATGTGCGACATAATTTCATTTGATATTGTCGCATTGCAGCACCATGTATCATGTCTTAGTGGACTTCCAATCCGTCTACTCCCGTACGTCCAATTTCTCGAAGGCTTAGCGGACTTTCGAACAGAGAGTAACGAATTTTTCCGCCTCTCTCTCTCTCTCTCTCTCTCTCTCTCTCTCTCTCTCTCTATCTATCTATCTATCTATCTCTTGCGCCTTTTCTCCTACCTGCCACGGCTTAATTCTCCCAGAAATAATTGTCCGGAGGTCTTCAAAGCGACAATACTTCGAGTTCTTTTATGGACTGGGATACCTCGCGCTAGAAATAAAAATTTATCGGAACTTGCCCAGATCTTTGTCCTTCCTCTTGACCTCTGCTCTCCTATTATTACACGGAAACTCAATTTTAGAGAACTTTTAAGATATTATCGATAACCATCATCGAAGGAATTCCGTCTCGTACTTTCTATAAGCTCTTATCGCGACGATACTTCAGTTTCACCGTGGTACGATCGAAGAGTTAGATGTGGAGAAAGAATGTCCGAAAGAAGATCGAAGATGAAACGACGAATATTGAAATTTTGGCAAAGCATTTAGTAGCAACGCGGACGATAATTGTCGTTAAAGCGTTGAAATTAGGAAGGAGCATCGTGCTTGTACCGTCGAGAATCAATTTTTTGCGATCTAAACGATTATCTTGCTCCGCGGCCAGTGCAAACAAATTGCGCCGTTTCATTTCATTTGTGTTAATTAATTCGATACTCCCAATGCATCCGCGAGGCCGATATTTAAGCCTGGAAACGGCAACCTGTCGATTAATCGATGCCAGTTCCATTTCCACAGCGGTTTTTTCTTAAATGGAATTTTATATCTGCCCGTCCCGCAGCCGCGGTGAATTTCATATGCCATTATAATGTATACGTGGCTTGATAAACCGAGAGCGATGAACAGTGCCGCGTTGAAAGGCGTTTTTACCTTCGAGGCCGACCACGTTTGTTCGAACGAAACAATCGACGGCTTACTTTCAAAGGCATTGGTTTTGCCCTCGCGTAGGGTACTCCCACTTTCTGTCGATTAAATGTTTGGGGACCACAAGTGGATATGTGTGTTGGGTGATTTCCTTCGGTCTACATTCGTGATAGGAGGACGAAAAGTCGATTTTTGCGGTTTACACAATTGCACGCTTATCATTCTTCTTACACATATAACCTCGTGTTACATATTTACGATCATGTATAAAAAACGTTATTAACAATGTTTTCAAGATTTTAAGTAATCTCTTTCAGTGTTTCGAATATTTCTTTAACGATAAACGGCTGTGCTAAGTATGTATCATCATTCGGATCATTGCTTTAACCAACGACAGTGGATAATGCATACAATCACTTCGCTCAATCAAATTCAATTTCTTAAGAAGACATTTCTTTGGACAATAGATGAGTGTATCAGAGGCTAAGAAATACCAGGTGGAGTAGAGAAAGCTTTAGAAACGCCTTACAAGGCAACGAAAGCTATAGATATGTCTCGTGGAGTGAATCGGTACTGAAATACGATATTTCTTCCACGAACAGACTTCGGTACTCTACTACTGCCTCCGGGCACAAATAGTTAACAAAATTGGCAAAAATCGAGCCGATATCCCGGGAATATTTTTATCCCGTGACACAAAACTAACATAGAAAGACAAGCAAGAAGCAGGATGTTGAGTACATGTGCCGCTTCGTTAAACACTCTTCGATTCGAGAAAGATTAATGAACCTTAAAAATAACCTTTACACCGTGCCAAATAGAACGCGATCAAATTAACGACCATTTAACAATCTCCCGATTAATGCATCGGTGAGATCATTCGGGGGATTAAAACGGCACAAGCGCGAAATTGAATTGCAATTAAACGATTTAACCTCGTGAAAGTCGCAGTAACGATCGTCCTTTTGGAATCAAGACATCTTTTTTTATAATGCGTCCTTTTAACATTCCAGCAGTGCTTAACGGAGAGGTTTCGAACGAGAAAAGGACTCCGAAACCTTGTGTTAAATCAATTAATTTTGACTAAATACCTCCATATTTTTTTTGTAAAAGGAAAAACTGCGAAGTACTGCGAGGTACTGCGAGAAGTATTATATTATACGTAATCAGTGATTTGAGGTAATAGTTATCACGACCCTTTTGGTACATATGTAATTTGATGATAAAAAAAAGACAATGATTATAGCATCAAGATTAAGCCAATAATTTAAGTAACTTGATAACTCAATAACTTCTCGATGAATCTAATCGAGTTGTAAGAAGGGCTACGTGGAAAAGTTGTAATGTCTTATAAAATCAATGGTTTGCGTGAGAAATTCCAAGCGTGGAACTTGGCAATTTACCATTTACCCTTGTAAACAATAAATTTCATTAAACGTTATACCCAGTAACTACGATTGGCACGTTTAGGCTTCTACAAAGTTCTCTTAGAGCGATATGGCGCGTTAACGGTGAGTAACGTGCGTCGTAACAAAAACTATACGATAAGATATTTTACCCCCATCCGTTTTCCCTTAAATAAGCGCCGTTCGCGACGGTGATCAGAGATAAAATGCTCCGAAGTTCAAGAACTAGGGAGACGCGTAGCGTGGCCGTGATCCAGCGTACATCACTTAAAGTCCTCGACTCGAACGGATGAATAATTTTCCTCTCCCTTCTTCGAATCGAGGCTCCGTTAATGCTAAAACCCGACTGCAAGTTCTTATCAGAATTGCTGACATTAAAAATGTATTTTCTGGGATTTTCCCTCGTTTTTTGCGTTATCTAACGCACAGATTATTAAGCGGAATTATAGGTACACTTTCACTTTTTAATCCTTTATCTTTATATAAATGTGTACTCTTTAAATTTAGGCTAATCGACTTATCTAGGTATATTTACACCGTACCTAAATACGTAAAAATAACTGCTCGGTATACTAATATTAAATAAAAATATTACAATTTCTAACTATAAAAATAAAAACTCTTACAATTTCACTTGCACAAATATATAAAAATTAAAAAAAAGACAAAGAAACAGAAGATGATTCGCTACTCATATTCACCGGTTCGACGATTCCAATATTAAACAAATTTACTCGCCACGCAATTACGAATAATGCGGCAGAATAATCTCCTTTTTTCTCGAACGATCGTGCTTCTTGCTTGCATCGCCGATTCTCTTTACGTCGGCGATCAGAGAGTAAATCATTCTGTGCTGAAAAAAAACTGCCGGAGAGGGACAGAGAGGTAACTTCAACGGACTCCTATGACACAAAAGCGGGACGCAGAAGGTCGAAGAGCCCGATGATGGATACGCGAGCCGCTTCGTTAGGCACTCTCCGTTCCGAATGAAAATAATTACCCTTTTGCCGGACCGAATAGGATATAAGCGAATTAACAGCGCAGGGTGCAGGGAGCCGTTTGCATCGATGCCCATGCGAGAGGAAATAAAAACGGTGCTGCCAGTGTTAACAGGTTTTCCGCGAAACTTGGCCGAACCGTCGGCACTTACGATTAATAACGAAAGGTAATGCAAAAAAGAGCGTACTGGACAGTCGATTGTCATCAAAATACAAAGTATCTCGAAGAGCCTGATGAAAAAATGAAAAAATGGTGGATCACATGAGCGATGAAAATTCGCCGTTGCTTTCGATTTCAGCAGTCAGTGTGGCATCGTCTACTTTTCTAGGGCTTCTACTTAGAGGGCAATTTTTCAAATTAAAATTACTCGATCAAAATATCTTGAACCATCATTGACACTTGCGAATATCCAAATAATCATCAAGCACAACACAAATGATTTCAGTGACAAATGTTACAGTTTTCTTTTTCTCAAAATGATAAAGCATCAAATTTTCTATAAAAATTCTTCTCTTGATAAAAACTCATCCATTGTAAATCGGGACACAAAATTCTAATTTTACAAATCACAATACATTTCTGACAATAAAGTCGCGAAATAATACAAAACAAAAAGCAATAGTCAAAACGAAAGTAATCCATGAAACTGGTCAACAAAAAAAAACGACATTATTTTTCGATACCGCTAATATTTTATTTACTCCAACTCCTATGTATGTAATTAATATTATTAATTCATATTCGGGGTAAAGTAAATCTTTATTATTGATATTCAGTATAATTGGTTTTTAAAGGGAATAAATGTAGAGAGAGGTTAGAGAAATAAAAAAAACACACACACACAGAATGGCCCAATTCATTAGACGGCGGTATTTTCAGTATTATAGGAAGCTTATTTATAGTTACGATGATTGAAGGCAGTTTACGGATCTGGAGCTCGTAATATCAAATTTGCAAGCTTGCACATGCTACTCTGGCGTGTCCTGAGCGAAACCTTTATAAGTCAGTGAATTACACCGGGAGCAATCCTCGTGTTTAACAATTCTCGGCTGATCGAGTCTAGGAGGAAATCTCGCAGCAGTTGCGGTTACAATTAGTAAATGCGATTAGCTAAATGGGGATGCGACTACAGGCTGCGCCCAAGTACGCGGCGCGATTATTACTGAGATTAATTTTGCACCAGTTATCTAGTTCAGCTTTGAGTGTAGCTAGCTTCTAGGTTTACTTTGAGCCGTCGTTTCTCAATTTAATTTGCCCAGGGGAACCTTCCGTGATCTTTGAAAAATTGCAAAAGTCCGGCAATACTCCCGCGGTAAGCACGACGTTGATAAAAGTACCCGGAATAAGTGCGGGTATAAATAAAAATATTCTGATTAAAAACGAGGCGCCACCATTCTCCAACTTTCACTCCGTAAAACTTTAATTGGGAAATATTGTTTGAAGAAATAATCGCGAGTTGGAGGAGTGTACCTCGAAATGTTCAATATTATCCTACCGCCCTTAAAAGAATCTGGTACGAGCATCAACAACACGATAATGTGCCGTACTATGAAGAGGATTTCGAACGTAATCCTCTAGGAGTAAAAACTAATTTTTTTTCTCTTGATTTTCAGAAGGAAGTTTGATACGGTAGGCGGGAAGTACTTTGTGGCATGCTTATTGGGAATCTTCGAACCTTGACACGTTGAGTGCTACGCTACTTTTGCTGCGCTTTCTGCTCAAGCGACGAACCGGCACGCCAGCGAGTACTTGGCAGCCGCTGCGATAGAGTATAAGAAAGGGCACACTGATGCATCAATGCAAGAATACACAAAGTATACAGATATCTAAACAAAAGAGGAAGCTCAAAGTCTAAAAATATTACGTTGAATATTATAACAGAAGTACAAAAACATTTGTGCACACGTTAACAAGAAAAGTTATAAAACAAATGGTTACGTATTCTAATATATGAAAAACCCAACTACATCTTTATTACGCATGTTTTAATAAAATTCGTTAAAATCATAATGTATATTAACTTTTTAACTCTTGACACTCTCGCTTTCACGCACCGTTATCGCTCAAATAAAAAGTTCGCTGTCAGTACCGAGGACCCACGCCATTCAAACGAAAAGTCCAATGTCAGTCCCTAGGGACTGACGAGCGAAAAATCCAATATGTTAAATGAGTTTCGATCCAACATGTTTAACAGAGTTAATTTTAACGTGTTAAACGTGGAACAGCTATATATAGAAACGTCTCACAAACGGCTCGTAGCTGCGTTTAAACGTCATTCTCTCCCTCATGTCCATTTTTCATGGTGCCTTTTAATCGAACTATTGATCAACCGCGTGCTCCTCGAATGGCATTCCGCGATTTCCCGGTAAGAACTAAAGAAACCAGTTCACTCTGTCCAACATGTCGACCTAGGTCATTTTCTTGGAAGCCGACCTACTGCTACCCTCGCCCAACGTCGTGGCTCCAGTCTCATGGTAGATTTACAGCGAGGTTTGCAAACCTGGCCGTCCA
Organism: Ampulex compressa; assembly: GCA_038496175.1. NCBI lineage: Eukaryota > Metazoa > Arthropoda > Insecta > Hymenoptera > Ampulicidae > Ampulex > Ampulex compressa. Next base: position 4,511 of record JBCFXI010001659.1, on the reverse strand, counting down.
GAGCCCAAGTTCATCGACATACATCGCAAACTACTCTAAACAACGTAATTATTTCCGTGGACGTGACTGGCCGTTCATGCGCGAACTGCCATTATTATTTCTGATAACATGAAATGTTGTTAGCAGGAGAACATCGTAATTGCAACGACGGGTACCGTTTCCCCACTATTGATGAGTTCGAAAGCCTTTTGCGCCTCGTTTCCCACAACTCGACATTCGAGGCACGTCATCGGATACTTCGACATATAGTCCTTTATAAACGACATTTTCTTTTGGATTTTAACACTCGATACTTTAATCTCACTTTCCGCGTAACCTCGCGCGCTTACGAAAGAGAGTATGGCTGGATCTGAGCAATGGATCACAACTTTCCATGTGATATGTACTAGGTTGTTCAATAAGTTCGCGAAACGAAACTCAAAAAACGGATTTATCGTTGTAAAAATTACTTAAAAAATTAAAGACTTTGGACTAAAAACACAGTAAAAGTTAAAAAAAACACTAGAAATGTTGCTGACAAAGTCGCATTCGAATGTGTTTTTGTTGCATGCAACACCTTGCACACAGCTTTTTGAAATCCAAACAGATTATTTAAAATATCGAAAATTTTGAGTTTCTCGTGGAACATGAAATATTAAAATGACTTCAAAGTTTAGGTCTGCTGTTGACGAACAGACGGCGCTCCGTCAACTTATTGAACAAGCTAGTATACCGTAGCTTTGGTAGTTCAGAACTCACTTTAAGTGGTAGGTCCTGGGCCAAATGACCTTAACGGTTGGTGCCGAAAATTAATTTAAAAACAAAACTGGATCAGCGACACTTAACAATAATTCGAGAATCTAGAAAATAAGAGTAATTGACTTAGGCAAAGTACTTTATCTTAAAATCATGGTAGATAATAGAGTGTCGAACACTTATCTCGGGTAATTGTCTGAAGCTAACGTGAATAATGTACAACACTTTATCGTAAAAATTAAAAAAGGATTATTTTCTTTGTTTAATCAAAACATGTAATTTAAAGTTTTAATCGAAAATGACGACAAAAAAATTAAATTTCACTCAATGACAGCTTAAAAACGATAGATTACTCTTCAGAATTATAGATTATAATTTAAGACTGTACTTGCCGCATAATTCATACCCGTAAGAGATCCCGCAGGGTAAAGATGATATGCCCTTATGGACTTCAAAATTGTGCTTACAATGCAATATACAATGGTTGTCTATCCAATATCTGTCCAAAAATAGGCAATACCTATCCAAAATCAGATATACCGTATAACGCGTATAAAACAGCGCTGAATTTCCCGTATGTAAAGCCACACTATGTAATCAATATTTCGCTGCCGATCACGCGACATTCTGCTGGGCCGGCCGTGTCCTGTGATTTTTCAAATCTACGCACATAATCCCCTGTAATCACGCTAGATCACGTTACTTTTTTTTTCGATTTTCACAATAAATTTTAGCGCGAAATCTAATTGATAAGAGCTTTAACGTTGGATCTTTTAAACGATTGTACGTCGTCGGAGATTATTGTAAGATAATGAAAAAAATAAATAAATAAATAACAATTCTCTACAAGCGTGGAATTCAACTTCGGTCATTTCTGTTTCTCTCAAGATTAATACAACCCCAAGGTGAAATTTCTAAGATAGTTCTCAACCATCCACCCGCATCTCTGGAATTTAGGATTTAAATTCATCACTAGAAATTTAAGAAAGAACGCTTGTTCTGACAAAGCAATATTCACAGATTTTATTTAATCTCTATCCGCTCTCATGATGCTGAAAATTTGTCGACCACATCGACTATACCTATCCAGTTACCCCAGTTGTCCGTTTTATTCCAACACAGTTTAATTCGCCATTATAATGGTCAAATATCTATTTAATTTAATGTTGAAATTTAATAATCAGTTTTAATATCTGAACCACGCACCAGTGCTAAAAAATTATTATTATCCCACACAAAAATAATCCATGCAGCCAACTATATTTCCAGCTCTATAAAACCAGACGGAAAATTAAATAAAGCGCGAATATTGCTCTGTAACACCGCGGATCAGCGCTTACACTCATATTATTTCTTCTTATACCTAACGACAGAATGAAGGTCTCGCAGGCCCCGCAACAAAGTCAAGCCCAAACATCTGTCCTCCTCGAATATTTTCCCCCGGCAATTGCCGGCTGACCATCCTCGAGGAAAGTCGGTCGTGGATGGGACGAAAGTTAGCTCCGTCACCGCGGAACTTGGCGCAAAGATAAAGAGGATCTCCCGCTTGTAGCTCGACATCGAAGGGGGGGGGGGGGGGGTCAAATTGTAAAAATCACCGCGGAGCAGGGAAAGGCGAGGGAGCACAGAGGAAAATACGATCGTAATCAGGGCGGGCGAGCGAGCAGATGTGCGCGCTCGCGCGCACTTGAACGATAAAAACCCGTGGCTGGCGTCGTTAGGGGGTTAAAATCAAAAAGCATGCCCCGGCAATCGGGGCACGAAGTGTGCCATTGAGATTTGTGACGGCTGACGGCACAGCCAGACGCGTCGAGGACGCCGCTACCCTACGCCAGCCATCTCTCTCTCTCGCTCTCTTTTTCTCTCTCTCCCTCCCTCTCCATCTCTCTCTCTCTCTCTCTCTCTCTCTCTCTCTCTCTCTCACCCCCCTCTCCATCCCTCTTACCTTTTCCCCGCTTTCTTACTGCCCCTCGAACACACGGCGACTCCGTAAATATGCATTCCGTTTAATGAGACCCCGGTAGCACGTGGTACGCGGTTTATAGGCGGATGCAGTTACGTTCCCTGGATGCGCACATGAGTGCACGAAATAACGGCATTGAATTCGCGCATCCTGGTATGCACCCATTGTCGGCCCACCCTGGATCGCGCCCAGTGTCCCGGACGACCGTCGAAATCTCTACCTGCCCGCCAACCGCGGGCCGCGATTATTCGAGTCTGCTGCGCGATTACGAGGAACTCTGCCTCCCACCAGGAACGACCTCGGACCTGAAGAATCGTCAGAGACAAAGACCGATAGAAGAGGTAAATGACGGAAAAGTGAAGTTACAAACATCGTCGAAGTCGTTACAGGATTGGCTTGCAATTTTGATAATTGTTCGAGTCTTGTAAGCAATTACCAAAAGATTTCTCTCTTAAAGAGAATCTTTGATTGGAGAACCTATTGATACTAATTGATAAATAAAGGTGAAAGTGTAGTTATAAACATTGTCGAAGTCGTTACGTGATTTAACATGGATGGTTATTCAAGGTCTGCTGCGCGATTACAAAAAGATTTCTCCCTCGACTATCATCTCCGATCAGAGGAATCATTAATGCTAAAGACTGATAAGGAAAATAAATGAGGGAAGAGTAAAGTTAGAAGCCTCGTCGAGCTCGTTACACGATTGAACGCCAAGGTCGATGATTATTCGAGTCTGCTGCGCGATTACGACGAGCTTCTTCCCGGGAGACCGTCTCCGATCGGAGGAATCGTATATGCTGCGCAACGATAAGGGAAATAAATAATGAGAATGGAGTTGCAAACGTTTTCGAACTCGTTACATTCTTGTTCTCCAGATAAATGCTTAGTACTCTACTAATATTATTGCTGATAAACAATGTTCAAGTAATCTCGCCCATCACTTTTGGTTTTTTCGTGTGACATGTATACTGTAGCTCTGGTGATTCGGAACCCACCTTAACACTAAACTTACCGAAATGGTCAGAATGACTGGTCAGTGATTTCTTTGAAAAACTGCTATACTTCGTAGAAGTGTATTTTTTGAGATTTTCTATGATTTCACCGCAGAATGTGAATCATTCTATCGACCTGTTGACATCTCTTTTTAGTCCTCTCTTTCTTTAAGGACATATATGCTATACGTGAATATACGATATTAATTGAGTTTTTTTTATACTTGATAAGGTCCTTCACCCTAAAGAACGAAACGTCGAAATAAAGAATCATTCCTGACCAAGGATCATTGTTGCTGCCCGATTTAGACTATTACCACCACCTAAGTTCAAGAATTGACGAGCACATTTCAGATCATTATTATATTTCTTACGTACACCGGCCCTACGCTTATGGAAAAGGGAAATCGAGAAACAAACCAGAATGAAAGGGGAAAACTCAAAGGGGTCTTTAGAAATCCCAATAAATAGAAAATTAAGGGAACTAAACACCCAAAAGTCTAGACCCATAATATTTCATCTTAATAGCAGAAGACGACAAGAGACTCCTAGAATCCTCAAAGGCATCTATTCATTGTCGACGCCTAGGACTATGAAACGCACAGATAAACAAAAACCTAACGCACACGCCACAGACACACGTGCAGGACCTCGTCATACCCTTGAAACTTTTAGGTTAAGAAAGGATAGCAGGATATATATATATATATATATATATCGGTGCTTTTGAGCACAGCCATCACTACTATTCGAGTTTTCATTACAATTAGACGCGACACAGTAACGCTCGCGACAGTCTCGATATCCCTGAGCTTGAGTTT
>JBCFXI010001658.1:0-44402 GCA_038496175.1 Ampulex compressa | reverse complement strand
TATATATATATATGTATATATGGGTATCTGTTATATTGAGCATGATTGTAAGTTTGAGGGTAGCGTAGAGTTTTATTTGTAGCATTGCCATGCGTGATTCAGATTGAATTGTTTGAAATTTGAAACCGGGTATTGGGTTTGGCAATATGACGGCCTGGCGGTTGCTGGTGCTGATTTAGTGGAAGGATGTTCAAAGTGGGGCCGCGAGATGCTTGGGGCATGTTATTAGAGAAATGATTATAGAGAACGTTTGGAACTATTTAGAAAAATATCCAAGTACCAGGACTAAATTGCATAAACATATAAATTTTATTAGGGGTAGTGTTAATTATTTTTATTTAAGTTTCGTTCTTATAATAGTTTGATTAGGGTATGGGAAAGAAATTTTACTCTTGAAAGGGAGTCGCGATGAAGAAGTTTGAGGGCCCTGGTGTAGTCCTTGGTTTATTTGTTGTTTAGAATGCAAACGATTGCTCATGAATTAAGTACACTAGATGAGGATCGACGTGGTTGAAGGAAGGTGGTCTAAAAGTAAAGCGGAGTATTAAGAAGGTCGAAACGAAGATAACAACCTGTTTAAGGTTATGCACGATCGCCTGTTTGATCCTTGCGTTATTCATTCCTTCGTATCGTCCGCAAATCGCGGTCACTCGGAGTCCATTCTAAAACAAGAGGACCTAGAATACGTAACATCGACAGTCGATAGCGGAAAACGGATATAAGAGTGGAAGAATATTTGATATCGAGTTTATAAAGAAGTTTACGATAATGATTTTCGACATTTCGCTTCGCCGCAATGAACTATTTCGAAATCGTCCATCGTTTATCCACGTTTCCGCTGGATAAACGGAGGGGCGTCTTTCACGCAAAGTGTTATTAATTAAAGTCGCAAAGTTTTTTTTTATCTCTCGCATCGATTCTTCCTTCGCTTAAGTTTGAAATTGATCGCACGCTCGAGAAGTCACTCGGCTGAAATCGTTTCTGTTCGTAGCTCGGCACTGGCGCTCTTTCCCTCTCGAAGTTAGCCCGGCGTCGAGCAAGTCGCGGAACTTGTATCTCGTGTATTTTGTGCCCGCCAGCCATTTCAATGCAACCGACACCGTATTTAAATCAGTATGGCGGGCATAACGCGCACATGCAGCGCCATCAATATTCAGCCCTTTCAAATAAAACGGTTAATAACAGTTCTGCCGTTAATCCGTCGAAAGCTTAGCAATACACTTCCCCCATAACAAATTAATTAATGGCATTCCTCGATGTCAATCTCCGTACTTTCATACAAATTATGGATTATTCATTGCATCGCTTAGTCACACGCGCTGTTACGCATTATCACCTTTCTGCTACTGATAACACCGAGATTGAGCACTGCCCTTTATCTCACAATGAAACCATTAATAATCCAGGTCTGTTCCAGAGTGCCTTTAATTAACGCGGGCTAAAATTCTCCAGAACAGATGTCGGATAGGCGCGAAGGACATCGATGGATAAAACATTAAAAACCAACGCGGCTTAAAAGTCGCGTCCCAAGTTTCCAGGGGTACAAAATGAAAACTTACGTATTACACTCCTCCTTATCCGGACACGCCCTCCTTAACCGCTGAGACCTGGATTTTGGTAACCGCCTTACACTTTAGCTTTTTCATCCCGCTGGAAAACTCCGCTGGGGGAGTTCGAGGAGTTAGGTGGATTTAAAAGGGGGATGAGGCTGGAGGAGGAGGAGGAGGGGGGGAGGGTGTAATCGATGCACAAGGGTGCAGAGGCCCGTGGCCGCGACACTTGGCCTTTGCGCCGCCTCGCGACGCTCAAAGCCATGGCGTTGGGGAAGAGCAAGGATGCGCCCAGCTTCCCAGCTTCTCAGCTCCACCGCAAACACCCCCCTCCCCCCTCCCCCCTCCACCTCGCCCCACGCTCGACCTGGTGGAAAGTGCTCGAGGAAAAAGGCAGAAGAAAGGATCGAGTTAGCCGGAGACGTGTCCGTCCTTGAGAAAATCGGATAGCCTCCAAGCCCCGGAACTGGTTTAGCAAACTTTCCAGGATGCAACCCGGATCGGGATTAGGATTGTCGATTTTTGGAACGTCGATCGCCTCCTTCTTTCGCGGGACAATCGCTGAGGATTCCTGGGGTAATTGACGATGTCCTGGAAGTTTGGTACGTCGTGATCATCCTTTTGTGGCGCTTCTGGCGAATCTGGTGGACTCGTTTTTCCCATAAGATAGATATGTAACGGTCAGATCTGGGTGGTAATGTGAGTTCGAGTGGAAAGAGGGCGAAGGGACGATCGAAGGCTCGTTATCTTTTATTGCTCATTGCCATAAGGCAATCGGTTGGTTTTGATGAAGTCTCCAGGACCTATGGCAAGAGATCCTTGTGCTATGGCTGAGGAATTAGGTTTGTTCAGTGGTCGTGTTAAGGACATTCGTGAGAAGTATTGTACCTTTACTTTTTAAAAGTTATTTCTTACGTTCTGCTTTTGTTAAAGTGGATATAAAAGTCAACCTAAAGTTCGAAGTTTCGTTTACTCGAAATGAATTTCAAATCGTTAACCGTAGATCGTTGTATGGATACATATAGAGATAACAGACAAAACTCGAGACTGGATTTCTAAAGCTGGAAAGCAATTTACAATATCTTTCTGGTCAGCAGGCACGATGATCATTCTCTTTGAACTATGAGCCATTTATTCCTACATTTTCCAATGTCAAGTGACGATCGATGCATTCCAGGATATCTTAACTCGATTCTTTCGCGCTCAATACGAATTTCAAGCAATAATTTGCAATTACTATGAGAAAAATCATGAGGATTGTAGTCAAATCTTGATACTGGATCGTTACAATGTAATCCTCAATACCACACAGGCTTGTGACTAGGGTAGAAACATTTTCTTTGAACTTCGACCTACAGAGTGCTCCATACTTGGCCAACATAGAAGTTTTGCGCGTGGATGTGCTCACGACGATGGAGGACAATCGGCAGTTCTTGGATTTCCGTTTCGGTACCAACCTGAACTTTCTTAGCTCCGCTCCTTTCGCCACCGGTACTTAAGATATCCTCGACTATTAGAGCATTCGTCTTTAGCGCCGAGCAATACGCTATTCCGGGAGCTCTTGGCTTTCGCAACAATTTTTGCCCCAGTTTCGTGGAGCCCAAGGTCGGGATGGATGCAAGATAGAAGTCCCGATTTTAACCCTTCGCGGTAGAAGACGTTTTATACGCTTCCTTTCAACCAACTCGCATTACAACTTACGTTAGAGTTATATAATATTACATAACACTTCGAACTACAAAGAAAAGCTAAAAATAATGCCGCACTTTCTACAACCAAAATGTCTATTACACACCAGCTCTCTAACCACACTCTTTCTATATAATCTTCTACCCTAATGGAAAAAAAGGATCGAGTAAAAAATCGTACATACAATGATCCACGAATCTGGAGGAAAACAATATCGAGCTTGTGAAATAAGGCACGCAAAGGAGGCTTTACCTCGAACCAGTGGTACTTTACAGAGGATTCAAGGTATCCCACAATTTCCAAATGACTTTTCACGATTGCCTCATTTCCCACAAGTGGCCTAATACCCATAGGCGTGAGCGTATGTACCGTGCGTGTAGCTCCCGAAGTCGTTTACCCTTCCCAACACGAGCATCGAACGGGAGAGCAGCGCAGGAATTATTCAGCGGACATTTGTCCGGAGTCGGGCACGGGATACAAATCGGGACTCGACATCGATTCCCTGCTCTCCTTGGCGGTCCGAGTATCCGGGCGAAGGCCTCCAGGCTCCAATGTCAAGGACGCCATTGTCTCGCGGAGGATGGACATTGTTTATTCGCCTCGCGGCCTCGGATCTTCCTTGCGATACGATGGAAAGGGGAAAGAAAAAGTGCGCCACGCCGAATCGAGGGTGCTCGATGATTGACAATGCTGGCCGCGAGAGAAGGAGAGAAGAAAAATGAAGAGCGTGTCAAGTGCGCTCGATAGGGTCGCGTCGATCCAGACGGAGGAGGGGGGGGGGGGAGTGTATGATGGAAGCTGCGGCGCGTCTGCTCTTTATATAGCCGTCCAAAAAAAGCGGGGAGGAAGGAGAGGGATAAAAAATACCCTGGGACCTTGATCGACGCTCTCTAATTGACCCACGGTGGTTTCGAAATAGCGCTTTGTTCGCGTGTTTTCTCTCGAGTCGACTATTTTTTTTCCTCCCCTTCTTCGATTCCTTGTCCATCGTGAATCAAAGGGACCTTCCTTGAGTGACTTTATGCCCAGTCTCTTTCGCTACCCTCGCCTCTTTGACTCGTAGCGGAGCAAAGGTGTGCCACCTTTTTAATACTTACACCCGTGTCTCGGGGCACTTTGTGTCCCGGCTTGAAACATCGAGCCACACCTCAGCTACTTCGCTCCATCGTCCCTTTCCTTCGTACAACCCGAATTATCTTTCGCCTTAAAATCCCGAAGAGTCAAGCGCACGAGATAAGACGGAAGGGGGGATCGAACAACGAGGAAGGGCCCGAAATCTGAAAGAAATGTCGGTTATAGAGGGATAAGCCAATTACCGGTATACGTCTCGCGGCCCCCGCGCGTTTCTAATGGAATCTCTACGTAGTTGCAAGTTTTTCGTGAAGCCCCGAGAAACTCCGGAAGTCCCTCCTCCAGCTTTAATAATTGGCAAGGAAGGTGCGCGGGTACGCGATTAAAGCACTTGTTGAAACTGACTGCGGCGGTGGTGCACGCCGCTCGGCGTTGCTCCTCGAATACGACTGCCGAATAACGAATAATTCCGCTGGCGGATGTCTGGTGAATTCTCACGGTGAAATCCGAGAGGGAAGAACGAGAATGAGACGAGAAGAATTTTGAGAGGCGGAACGAGCCTGATGCTCGAGGATCCCTGCGCGGAATACTTCGCCCGGGTCTCGTGCGCTATTTCGCATACGCCTCGTTTTCAGGGATTTATGGATCATTCGGGAAAGTGCTGTCGAAATATTTAATCAGAAATGCCGTTCGTTCTATTCTCTTTATACGCGGGTGTTTGGCAGAATAGAGTGGGCACGATCGAAGACCGGGAGGAATATTAGAGACGGAATACTGAGGCGAGTCCGCGGTTTCTCTGTGGCGTTTAAAAATTCGTAATGTCAGGACGAAATTTGCGGAAATCTTCGATCCTGCATTGAGGATGTCGGCTGGATAAATTTGCGTCGCGATAAATAGCTAATATTCGAGATCTTACCTGCGATATTTCTATTTGAGGAAACTAACTTCGGCTTGAATATCGAAGTCGACGTTTTACTTTGTACATATATTCTCGCTTGTATACTACCGAGAAATCTCGTGTCGTAGATTTAAATTATAATCTGATTTTCTGGAATTCTCATTTTCGAGAAATCACATTGAAAGCTGTTTCGCGGGGATAAAGAGGCTAGTACGTACGTCTACTTAAGTTATTACTCGGAGTAACAGTGCGATGCGTATTGTACAGTTTGGACAGCTGTATTCTGCGAGTGCATTAGCGCTTCACGAGATAAACGTACTGAAAGAGCCGATGAAAAAAAAACAGAGTTGTTTTTTTTATACGAAGCTTTGCGCATGAATGCGCGAGAGAAGAAGCACGTTGGCTCGAATTTTTGTAAGGAAGTCAGATGTGAAAAGTGACAGTGCTTTACGATGCACATTATATATCGGGGCAACGGCGGTTTTACACGGAAAGTAATTTTACGTTGGCTTGCATTTCTGCGGCACGAAGGAAGGCAGCTCGACAGGTGCTTTAACAACTCGTCGTTCGATGTGCCACGAGCACGCGAAATTTCCAGAAACTTTTGTTATCCGTAACGATCGATTATCGGCCTCTCTGGGTCGATAATTTCGGGGAAACCGCGAATGGCGTCATTTATGTGGGCGCATCGTGCGAGCAATTTTCTAGGAAACAGTCCTTCGTGTCTTTTCCTCAAATTTGATTCCCAGTGCGCTCGATAGCTTCGATAGAAACCACGGGAAATTACGTGACGTTGGGCTGATGATAGAATCGAATAGCCAAGGTGAAAATTCAATTTTTCTATAATCATGAAAAGGACAAGTACATTCTTGGTATTCCTGCAATTGCGAAATGCACGCAATTTGGAGAAAAACGTACGAGTAAAGCTTGTTAAATCATTTCAAGAAATTTTAATGGACGTGTATCTATCGCAGGTCAACTTCGTGTTTTATGGGAATTTCATGCTGCGTGAAATCTAATTTTGAAATAGAGAAATTAGAACGAAGAATTATACGAATTAATTATATTTGTAACCGGAAATTCTCGCGTCTATGTCGATTAAAACATGCTTATTCACTTCAAATGGTGCTACCAGTTGAAAAATATTTGAAAGCCAAAGATGTACCAAAATCAATCGACATTTTTATTTTTACCGAATATTCCAAAACCGCTTTTTTTTGGAAAAATATTGAACGCAGATTTTTTAAGGATTCTTCGGTGAATTTGGGCGATGCGATGGCCGAAATTCGTCCCTGGTTATTCGCCCAGCTGCGGGCCAAGATAAACCTTGAAGGAATTCGACGAAAGTGATTAATCGCAAGGGCAAGAAAAGCTTTGCCCCACGAAATCCTCGGAAGGTAACTTTCTCTTATCGAAGGGTCGAATTATTCGGCGGACCAAATGGAAAAGCAGTATTACCTAGATAAGGTGGCGTTCGCCCAGAAAGTAACATTTGTCCCTATTAGAGATAAACGTTATCGCGAGCCGCGAAAACTTATTCTTCTCCGACGCGCTGAAACTTTCCGGATGTATGTCTCTATTTAACGTAACCAGGATGTGATTAGAGCGACGCGTGGAAAAGGGGGGGGGGGGGTGTAAAAGAAAGTAAAACGTTGCCGACAAACGGCGTCTTTCCACGATATCTTGTCTGGCCTCTATAAAAAGAATCTCTGCACTTTGATCCGTGAGAAAATTTCATGAGGACGAAACGTACCCGACGGTTCTTCTTGAAACGCGTTTCGCGATGGTGGAATCGCATTATTGCACGATTTATTTACCGCCTTGAAAGTCGAGGCGGAATTTTCCGTTTTTCTGTTTCGAATCATGGAAATGAACTGGAAAGGGATTTGAGCCGCGAAGGGGGGAAAATTTATCCGCGGATATACGCAGAGCTCGTCGCACAGAGGAGAGTCGACGTGACGATTCCATCGTGGGCGGAGAGAGGGGGGGGGGGGTTGCGCGAACGATATTTTCCTCTCGTCCACGAAAAGGCGATATGCCGAATACGGGGGCAATTGTATATTTCCGCAAGTACGGTGCGAGAAACGAAAGGCACAACGGGCGAAAATTTATTTTCCATCCACCGATCAATGCCCGAAGCCGGTTACAGACCGCAGGCCAGGCACGGACAAAAGCTTGTACGAGTAAATTATACATACATTATTTACGAGTAAGTTATTTATATTTAAATTGCGCGAAAAGCTAAACGTCGTGTCATTACGATGAGTGTCGAGTGGTGTATTCGAGTTCGCGTTTTCCACGTGAAATTTCGAGTTTGTATCAGCCACACCACTTCAGCATCCACCTATATTCATTTTTCGATCCACACTTCCGGCATCGACCGCTCAGCTCGTTCATCCTACAGTTTCAAGCTGGATTCCAAATCACCCCGGTCCCTATTTACGTTTGTTTTGATATCTCACTTCTGATAGCGAGTGCTTACATTATTTGCTCCACAAGCCACGCTCCCAAGATGCACTGGAACTTCCGACTCCACTGGAACGCGTTCATTTATCGCGCAGCACATAAATCGCGAGAAGAATTACGCAACAGCGACCGACGGTCTTCCAGGTCGAACCTTCTACGTGGAAGTTCGAGCCTCCATCGGATACAACCAGCGTACCTTCGCAAGACCGTTTAAACATAACGATTGGCCCTGCGGTCGTTTAATGCGTGCTCCTGATTTCCAAGTCAATAGCTTCGGTTTCTCGAGGAATACGGGGGGACGGTGAAAGTTGGTAAGACAGCCGAGGCCGGATCTATGCGGGCCCTTGCGATCGATCGAACGGGAAAGTTTCGGGGCGATTCCGGAACGTCGGGGGAAAAGTTCGGCCAGAGTTTCGCGTGCTATCGGCGCATCGTGCAAGGAGCATTCAAAGCAGACGTTTAAGACGGCGAAAAGTATAAGTACTCGGTGAAATATGCGCCGTACGCCCGTTGCTGCTCTTCCGATGTGTATACGTGTGGGGAAAATATAGTAAAATCTTGATGTATATTGTGTACATATATGAATATATATAAATATAAAAAATATATAAGTATATATATATATATATATATACATAATACATGCACACATATATCTATATATGCGTACAATGGAGTACTTAGACGTACGCATACGTTCACGCAGGCCAGAGTAGAAAAAGGGCCGGCGCTTAGCCGCACAGCATTCGTCGCTATTCCACTTTGATCCCTTTCTACTGGACGACCATAAACGCCGCGTCGACGTGGTCGACGAAAACAGCAGGCCTACCGTTAATCTTTCCTAACTGTACAGCCAGCCGATACTTCGCCCAACAGTGCCAACTGCGTTCAACCAAGCTCCTGCGAACGATCAAATCCTGACCCACGATGTTTGATCGGGAAACTACAAAGAGCAGGATTGATCGCGAAAAAGCAAAGCAGTGATTCATTCGAAGAACGAGTTTTGGTGGATTTGTAATTTTTATCACGAGTCGATGTTTGGAATGAAAAATGAAGAGTGGCCTCTATGAGTTTTCCATCGTGGTACTCGCGTAGTTAAATACGATGTATGGCGTGTTTAAACATTTCCCTTTTCCGCAGGGACCGAACGATCCGCAGACCTGGATAATTAGTAGGCCGACTCGTGATTAAGGCTAACTCAATCTGTAGCTACGCGGCTTCATCCGCGGGTTCAATTAAAGGCACGACCGCGGTGGATAATTCGCGTGGAAACAAATTCACTGACCGATCAACTTGTTTCAATCCTCGCGTCCTTCAAAAGGAAACGCTGCCGCCTTTTTTTTCCTCCTTACGGGGATGGAGTAATTGGTTACATCATCGTTTAAACGTAGACAGAGTATCTCATGCGGGCTGTTGGTCGTCTCGTTGTTTACCGTTCCTCAAGCCGTGGAACGTTTCCTCCTTATCTTCAAACGTTGCTCCATATCAAATATCGCGCGAGATACGATTAAAGCGACGACAGTGGCAATTGTTTTGACGTTTATAATAATATTTATATACTATTACTATTTGCAAACTGATAGTTCATCAAAAGTATACCTCAACTATATTAAACATTACTTTGTGTCTCGAAATAAATTATCCGTGCACTGCGATAATCCAAAATTTATCGAATACCGCACAGATATTAACGTATATTTTATTCGCTTCAATGCTCGTATCGTTCGTTTCACGTTACATCGCGTCGTAAGGTATTGCAAAAACGTCTTAGCAGGTTGATGTAATCCTGGGGCGTCGATTTGCGAGACAAAAGAAGCACGCTCTTCGTACTCATCATCGGGTGAATATCGCCGTGACATATACAGGGTTTTGTTTCGCGGTTACGCACCGTGCTTACGAACAATGCAACCCTTTGCACAATCGAGTCTGGCCCTTTAGCCGGTAGCCGGATCCTTCGGTGATTCTTCGAGTGGTTTTGCACTTGTAAAACGATCGGTACCGGCGCTTCCGTACTTCTGCCATTAAAAATGTCCCTGCTTACATTTACCACGAACCATTCAACCCTCGCTCGTATTATTTTCGCTCACAAATCATACTTAATCCCGCCCATAACACTTGCTTTTCTCCATCCACGTACGCTGCAGCTCTGGCGGTTTGGAATCGGTCAACGTATTAAACAGCAGGTCCTATGCCAAATGATTATAGCAGTCGATGCCAAAAGTTAACGTAAAAAAATCCCAATTAAACCTTATATTACCAACGATGCATCTCCCGCGTGCACCTTATTCAATCTACCCTCTCGATGCGTAACAGGCAGACCGATTAACCCGCCGCCTTAACGACTCGGCCGCACGGTTCTGCAGCTTTGTTGCCGCATTACTGGATAAACAAAGGACACGCTTCGCACACGGTTCAAGTCCCTCCGCCGGATTTTTCCACGCGATACGTACAGTTCCGGTGAGTCACGGCCCACCTTGGGCGGACCCTAAGTCAAGTTAAATGACCACGGTACCACGGGCTGAAGGTATCATTAATAACGCACGATACGCTGATTCGTCACACGACCTTTGAAGTACGTTGTCCTATCCGTTTCGACGTCGATCCTAGCCTTATGAGTCTCGCTTCGATGGGCGGAGGGGCGAAGAGGAGGATAGGGTAAAATTGCGAATCCAGCGAGCCGAGGCGAGGGGAAAAAATGTTCGGCCCCGGCTAGATTTCATACCGTAATACGATCCCTCGACTTGTTATCGACCATGCTCTCATTGTGAGACGCAGTCATTACACCCCGTATGCCTTTCGACGGGCCGCTTCACGTGGGCTCGCTTTTTTCCATCTCCGCCGTTAGTTTTTGGGTCAAGGATGATGGCGTTATGCAGCCTGAAAAACTGGCGCGGTACTCATTACACGGTAAGCGGGAAGGGATCGCTGAACGAGAAAACCGTGGAAACCCTCGAAAAAGGCCCGAGCTTTATCCGTGCCCCGGAGAGAGAAAGGAAAACTGTAGAGGCGACGGCAGGCTCTTCTGTGCCGCTGCAATAATTGAAACGGCGACGTACCCGATGGAAGAAAAAAGATAAACCCCTTTTGTCCGGGACGGAGTGGAGTTTTCTTCGCCCAAGAGTCCACGTCTGCGCCAAAAGTACGATATTAAATTCATTCCTCGGATATATCTAGTAGCTACTCGGCTACCCTAGAAAATCATTGACACGTTCTACCTAAACGAAAGCGTATTCGCTCTTACACGTATCGATACAACCGCGATTTCTTGGAAAAAAAAAATCATTAAACGCTTAACCCTCGATACACGCTTAATTTCATTTTTAAGTATTAATCATCGAACCTTTACTCGTCGAGCCACGCACCAATGGCCAGAGTTATTTCTTCCCACGCGATAATGTCGATTTGATCGGCCGAACTCCACAACTCCGCGAGAACGGATGGAGAATTAATTATAATAGCGTACGAACTGGCTGCTTCGGGAGAGCGCGATAATATATCGTTAGAAGTTACCAATACACGTCCATTACCATAGAGGCGCGCACAATTTCAATCGACCCGCGTATCCGCCGATCGAATCGCGATGGACGACGACGAAAAATTCGTACGACGAGTCCCTCATAATAATTCCGACGGCGCTCACGATTCGACGATCGTACCACCCTCGTCCTTTCATTCGTCGTACGTACGTCGCGATATTAAAACGGAAGAAAGAACGCCTTCCTCGCGCCCCGTGGAATTCAGACACGGCGTGCATGGCACGCCTATGCTGGAATATGACTGACCCGGTGCTGCGGGCGCGGTGTAGCGATGAGGTGAAAATAAAAAAGGAGAACGAGCAAGAGGAGAGAAGCGGAGCGATACCGACGATTGCAGGAACGGTGGCGATGATAACGACGGCCGTTGAAATTCGGGGGGGAGGGCGAGGGAGGGGATGGTGGAGTTGGTCGCGTACAAACAGCGCGAGATTGAAATGCGGAGGGAAAAACGCCCCTTCTTTGTCTAGCGAAACGGATTTTCGCGTAGTGGACGAGCTGAAACGGGCTTCCACTACGTGCGATTCAGCGGGCTGGCGTGTGTTGAGGCACTGGAACGCTCCTGGCCCCCGGGGCTCCACGCACAATACGCCATACTGTTCGCATCGAGGTACGGGCAGAACTGTGGAAACCGGCTGCGTAAAACTACCTCCTTTATACGTTCTCGTGCGTTTCCACGCGCATAATTCATGCACCGTCGAATCGGTCGCGTACCAGATGGCTCGTGTCTCGCCATCCCGATAATGATTTCTCACGATCGCCAATGCCGTGATTCGAGGCTGAGTGAAATTGTCGTCAACTTTCGGGCATTTCCGTGGAACCTCGAGTTTCTCGATGTATCCTATACCGTATTTAGCAGATTTTTCTTTTAATTCATTTTCTATACCGAAAGTCAGTTGGCCTAGGACCTACTGTTTAAGGTGGGTTCCAAAGCACCAGAGCTACGATATACGTATCACGTGGAACAACCAGAGGTGATGGGCGGTATTCGAATATTTAGCGGATATGAGGAGAGGTTAGAGTAGGAATCATCGTCGTTCATGCAACTGAACGATGATTTGGTAAATGATGAGGTAAGTTTGAAGGAGCAGAACTTATTTGCATTCGCCAACTTACGTTATCTTAAACTCGAGGCGAAGGGAGAGGTCGTATTAATCATTCGCGCTCCTCTTAACGTTTTGAAATTGCGATGTAGAGTCAAGTGGAGAGTTTAAGGGATTCGAGCTCGACACTTGGCAACGAGGAGATTCGGGCAGATGGTATGATGTCCGTGAAAGATTTATAGCTCGTTTCGCCTCAAGGTTATGATTTTCCTTATCTGACTGCTCCGATGATCGTGCGAGGTTGCACCTGCCATGCACCGCCTCGAGTACCTAAGTGGATCAAAGCGGTCCTCGTATAGACGGGATGCGTACGAAAAGGTCGTGGAAGTGATCCTTGAAAAATTCCTTTCAGAATCTACGACTCGATTAACGCACTTCCGCAGCGCATCGCAACTTCGAGCGCTCGAATCCTACGGATCACTTGTCTCGAGTTTGCCGCAGGTTAAATACACCGCTGAAAATAGAAAACACCAGCTACGTTCAAAATAAAATAGTTACAGCGATAAAATACAAACTGTGTTCCTCCTAACTTTTAAGATTATCGATACAACGTGCTCTCACATTCGTACATCGACATAAGTTGTAAGTACCCGAATCCAAGTCGAAGGTATTGAAGAAAACTCCTCGTTTTCACTATTTTCTACGCCATTAAGCAACAACGTGGCGTATGCATCGATCCACGTGCGACGAGACTCGCAAGAAACACGAAATTCCACGTGGAAGTGGCGCGACGCTTCGAGGAGGGTTAAGGTCTTCGATCGGGGAGATCGCAAAATTTTGCACGGATCTCGAAAGTGGCTCTAGCCGATGCTAAGGTCCGTCTTCCATCGACGTTGATCGAATATGCGAGTCTTGTGCCGACCGCCGGAAGTGGTGGCGGTCTCTGACAAAAGCGACGGAGCCGCTCCTTTTTGCTCCCTCTATCCCACGTCCTCTTCCTCCACCTCGTGACGGCCATCCTCGTCTTTGGCGCGATCGCCCCGCCAATGACATGGCAATAGCGACGGTTCAAGGACAAAACGATGAAGAAGCGTTTCCAGTCGGTGGATAGGCGCGCCGTGGTCTCTTTTTCTCTCTTTCAATCTCCACCTCTTTCTCTCTCTCTATCTCTCTCTCTCTCTCTATCTCTCTTCGATCCTCGCCTCTCTTTCTCTCGGCTCAGCCCTCCTTTTTTCTCTCCTCGATGTCCTCGCAACGACACACGAGAAACGACGGTGAAAGTCAATTACTTGCGAGGCTTGCCGGTTTCTTACCTTCTGCCAATCGAAGCTGCAAGCGCAGCCGTTTCCCCCCTCGATTTTTGATACCAAGTATCAAAGTCACTTAGCCCACGATCTACCGTATTCGCGCGAGAGTCACTCATCCGCCAGTCTTGTTTTTCGTGGGCGATGGACGTTGCAAGCGCAGCCTGTTTGCTTGATTTTTGGCGACGACTACTGACGTTTCTTGGGATCATCTAATATTAGAAGGTGGATTTCAAACAAGTGGATTTAGAGCGTCGTATCTCCTGGGAAAGTATTTAGAGATCGAATTCTCGTCGCTCGTTACTTCAACTTAGTTGCGAGTGCAGCTGGCGATCGCGCGAAGAAGGATAAACTGGTGCCACCGATTGTTGCTCGAACAACCCTAGAGAACGATCCTCTTTAAACGACATTAAACATCGGGGAAGACGAATTATTTTGGAACGGGGGTAAACCCGCGCCCCGCAGCTCGAATTTTGATCTCCTTAACGAAGCTCCTCGACGATACCTCAAAGCTTCTTCCAGGCGTCTGACTCGGTGAAAAATGCAAATACACAGTTTTCCAGTATAGCTTTAGAGAGGAGCAAGGTAAATACCCCTCTTGTGGGACGATAATAAACGCGCACGACTTTCACTCTTCTCCAATATTCATTCACCAGCGTAGCGCGACGCTAACGAGTCTCGATAATCGAGAATCTATTCGCGTTCTTCCAGTACTTTGCCCTAACATCCTCCGAGCCGTAATAAAAATCAACGGAAGTGTGTCGTCGTTTAATGACACCGCAGCCCGTTTAATAACAGCCTGGCGCAGTGCGAGGCTCATCCGGGATTGGATTTTCTTTTCCAGAGTAGCTCCTCGGGTAGTTCCTCTGTAACAAGTGCTTCGCCCTCGAAGGATGAGCAGCGCGCAAAGTCCGTGGGACACCTTACGGGCACGGCAGCCTGCAAACCCCATGGGCAATATTTGCCATGGGGGCGCTATCGATCGGGCCAGCCCTCTGTTTCCACGGTTTCACTTGAACCCTTACGCGAGCTCTCGCGAAGCCTGCAGCCCTGCTGCCACGACTTAACCCTCTATGGGCCCGTGTAACTTTCAAGTCACATGCTAATATATCGAGGCTCTATCAAATAATATTACTTTTTCACCGGTTGACGTATACGTTTTATATATATGTCTCTAAGATAACCAATAACAATATTGACGACAATTGCTATTAATATCGACCTGAAATAATTAAGTAAATGTCTTGCGGGTTATATAATTTAGGGATATAATTCGGTTTATTCTAACGATTATCATTTAATACTCCGAGCAAGAAGAGTAGAAGCACTGTGTTTTATTTTTCCTTTTTTTTTTATTTATCTTTACATATATCCATTATTTTCCCTCGCGCGGACCCCTGCACGATCCACGGATCCATCGATTATTCGTCGGAGGATCTGGAGCGTACTTGACGAACGGATAGCGGGCCGAGCCATCGAACAAAACGCAGGAAGAAAAAAGAGAGACGGTCGATCCGCCGTACGGATGGCCGTTTAGAAACGATTAGCTTTGATCTTCTTATCGAGGTTGGTTCCGGTGACTATGTTTAGCCCGAGGGAAGCTTCGAATGGCTTTCATCGGCCGATCCCGATCGGGGATGTCGCGTGACGCGTTCCAGTTAACCCGTGAGGTAGCCTCGCCTATGAAATACGATGTATTTTTACATCGTGCAACGAGGATTTGCGAGCGGACACACCCTGGAACGGAGGAGGTAGTTCTTTCTATCTATCGCGAGCCGATAAGGAACAAGGAAATGGAAAAAAACACGTTCCTGCACGAAAGGTAAAAGCCACATTCCAAAGATCACGTTCGATAATCCTGATATAAGAGGAGGAAAAAGATTTTCAAGCGGGAGAGCGAGTAAATTGCGATGAAAGAAACGTTTTTACGGCGAGATGACCGCAGAAGTCGATGCCGGAAATCCAACGAACAAACAAACAAACGAACCTTCGTACGACATTTTCCACGGATCCGATGATTGGAAAAATGATTCTTGATTGTTGGAGAATGAGTTTTAGGAAAACGTTCTTCGGTTTATCGCGAATCGCTGGTTTGGAGTACCTTCGGTTCTTTGCGGGCTTTTTACCCTCGCAATCCGCGAAGCTTTGAGATGCCGCTGCTGATAAGCCTCTATGCCAACACTCGGTGCACGAGTAAATACCATGACCAAAAGGAGAGAACGCTCAGAGCACGCCGTGACGTACGATTTGTCGCATTACGTCAACAGGCTAGCAGAAATATTTGGCGGTCGTGGAATGGCCACGCGGATTGAAATCGACGGAACGTAATCGGTTACAACCGTCGAAACAATCGTTTAATCGGACGCTCGAATTCCAATCCGACATACCACGCGCCTGGTATCTGGTAGCTTATACATAAATACTCTTCCATCGGCCAACGCGCTCCTCTCGATCCTCGATACTTTATCCAACAAACAGACGATATAGAGCTACGGTGGTGTAGTGGATAGAGGCTCGATTCCAGGCGGAATCACCATCACCTCTGATTTTTCCATGCGATATTTAAACTATAGCTCTGGTGGTTTGAAATCCACCTTAAACAGTAGGCGCTAGGCCAAATGACCTTAGCAGTCGTCTCCAGAATTAAATAAAAAAAATAAATGAATAAAATATCCGTCCCAGCAAGTTACCTATTAAACTTTGAGTGCGACAGGAAAAATCATAGTTTCCCATAAATTCATCCAGAAGGAAGATCCGCGCATCTCGAGAGATGGGAAGGTAAAGCGTGCGAAACTGGCTTTGAAAACGCTCGAGTCTCGTTCAGCACGTCTCGCGTTAACCGACGAAATTCATTTCGCAACTCGAAACGACGCGCGGCCCCTTGCTCGGATAATCCGGGTTTCATTACGTCGAAGAGGAAAAGAACTCTCTTTGATTCGCGTTAAGAGCAACGACGTGGCGCGGCTTTAAAGGCCTCTGCCAGCCGCGCTTAGATGGAAACCTGGCGGAAGGTGGGTTTGAGCAAACCTGGCAGACACAACGAGCTCCAAAGTGGTCGTCGTCTCGCCCAGCTGGACATTTATTTCCACGGGCCGTTGGCCTCGCGTGCTACGGCACGTGGATTAATTCTTCGCGGTTCGATCCACTTTCTCCGCTTCGCACCATCCGTTAAAGGTCCTCGTTTCATCGGTCATGCGCGGAAATCGGGAGGAATATATCGCTGATCAATCCCTCTGGCCTTGCCGCTTTTACGCTGCTCCTGTCTACTACGAGCGCTGCATACCCGATGCGCGATCATCGCGATTACTCGCACCTCCTTCCTCATCCTCGCACTCTGCACCATCCGTTGATTATTTAGGTATTTGCATGCACATTTCTATAACGCACGTGCGACGATCAAACCGCGCGGCGTCGCACCTTCCTGTCGCCTCGAACAGGAATGCTAATCGGCGCCGCTTGAACTCCGAGTCGACGCAGAATTTCCCACGTTTCCATTTTATGCTCATATTCATATCTCGAAGCCGAATCCATAAACGTGTCAAAGACCCTGCGGTGTCGTGGCACGCTTTGCCTCGCGCACCACGGAGATCTTCCTTCCTCGCGGTTCAGCTTCGAGAAATAATCGGAATTAATTCGACATCCTCCTCAACGAGCTGTCCTCGAGATTTCCCGATCGATCCGCGAGTAACCATCGTCAGGACAAACCTGCCACGCCCATGGGCTCCCAAACCATGTCGGGGTACGCACATTAGCAAATGTGCGTACGGGTGTATCGATCCCCGTTGGCAGGACCTCGACCTTGGTCCTTGGCACTATCCCCCTGAAAGTCTGAAACGCCGCAGAACCACCGCAGCTCGGAGGGCGACTTTTATCGTGCTCCTATCCCACCTAGTGACCATTGCCAACGGAAGTGACCGTGTATTTATAGCCGAACCAACGGCGACAGTTCCGTCGATTTTGATCGGAGGCAGACACGAGTTTTATGAGAGAGGAGTAAGAGTTTAATGAGAGAAAGGATTGCGTTATGGGGATTATGCTGGGGATTATGACGCTAGAAAGGAAATATCGTTCTAATGGCGATCTACCGAGAAATTGGGCTTATCTGCTCGGTGTCGTCATCCCTTATCGATATATCTGTTTCAGCGATAAGGACCACAAAAAATGAAATCCAAATTTCCCGATTAATTTTTTAAAGAAATAAATAATTGCGGACGGTATCAAAACACACGTAACTTTTTTGACAGCCAACAACGGACTAAACATCCAATATGGCTAACAGCGTACAGATGCTTTTCGCGGTCATGTTTGCCAACACAACGACGAAAGAAAATCGCGCAAATGGAATATATAGGCAGCCGTACGCTAACAGGGCGAGCGAGAAGGGTGGCAATGCGTTGCACGTGCGAATTTCTGATCCGGGCAGGAGGAACGTACGGCCCGGACATTACCAGCGGCGAATTCGAAATTGTGCACGTCGCTCGGGCGTAATTCGATCGTTTGGCACGCGCGCACGTACGAAGGAGGAACCGTTTCGGGGTGCTCCATGGGAGTTGCCACGGTCTGGGAGTTCGAAAGGGGCCGCAACCCCGTCTTCGTCGGCCGACGCCCTTACTTGCCGATTACTCGATCGACCGTGCGCGAATGCCTCGCCTCCCGCCTCGAATATTTCTCCTTTCTCGTCCACTCTCGAGAGCACCCCTCCGATTTTTCGATACACGTCGCTCTCTCGACGCTCCCGAGGGCGAACTAGCTGGTGTATAGGAAAACCATCGACGAACCAATGCTTTCTTATCCGAGCTCCACGGAGTACCGTATTCGAGAGTGTATTTCGGTTTAACACGAGAAAACCAGCGATAATAGGAGGTCGCTCGTCGTTCGCGATGTTCAGTTGAATCTCGAAGGCGTGGAGACGTGGGAGGCGAGTGTCTCCATAGAGATTAGCTTTGCTCGTAAAAGTATCGCGAAAGAATAGGTTAGGATTCGACGATGTCGCGTCGCGTCACGCGAGCGGATGACTTTCCCTCTCGATTCGGCCGGGGGAAGCCGGAGTATCCTGTTGACACGGCGATTGCCAATTTCCGCTTAGATCCTCCCAGCGGACTCGAGAAAATCCGATTTGCGAACGTTCGAACCAGACTCGATTTGCACAATTTCCGCGCATTAACGATTCATCCTCCTTTGCCTCGGCTTATGAATCACTCATGCGGGACATTTCGCCTCGAGGCGACGTAGGAGCTTCGCGAAAGGAGCGAAAGTCGAATTCTTCCTGGAAACGTGCGTGCAAGAGCCGCGGACGGTGGTTATTGATCAAGAAAGGAGGTTCGAGGCCGGGAGCAGCAGCTGAGTTTCCACCCCTTATCCTTTCCCGGAGCCTCGAGTCTGTGCACGCACGTGGCCGTCGCGCCCCATTCATAACAACCCCCGGCAACCCCGAAGACCACCCCAATCGGAGGGCACAGCTGTTGCTATGGGAGACGTATCGATGCCTTATTAACCGGAGACGATGCTGCTTAACGAGTCTTATTGCTCAATTTCCTCCCACCTTGCGGGGATATTTCTGCCGACAAAGCATCGACCATTGTCCCCGAACCATCCTCGAAAGCACTCGTAATTCATGGAACGAAACTAGGTGGAGCCCGTCAATAGCCTCGATGGACACTAGACGCTTGAAAGGCTCGGAAATTGCTCTCGTTTCGCGACACGATTATCGGAGAGTAATAAGCGCGGCCCTCGTTTTTCTCGATGAATCTTTCCATCGAATTCTACGGTTTCTACCGTACCTCCTTTCGTTGGATTAATTTCCACCATCGATCGCCGGGACCAATTAGCTTGGGAGCAGTTTGGGACGAGTTCCAAACCGTGTAAATATTATATGGAAAAATCCGGTTAAATGCAGAAGTTGGATTATATAGGGGTCGGTGCTTCGGTTAAGTGCGTCGCGATAACTTCCTTGGGATAACTCAAACAGGTACTTTTGCGTTAAAAAGAAGATGAATAATAAAGCGGGCGATTCGCGAATATGATCCTCGTCCTTCTGTTTCAGATCTATCGAAGAATCGCTTCGCGGAATTGCCGGAGGAGGTCACGGAATTTCCATTCCTCGAGAAGCTGCATCTTTACCACAATGCCATAAGAATAATACCGGAAACGGTGGCGATGCTCCAGTCCCTAAACTACCTCGATCTTAGGTCCGGTAACAAATCTTGGGTCGCCTCGATTAGTCCTTTGGATCGAGTCCTTTGGATCGACGATGTCTTTTCATTGCAGTCGCAACCAATTGACGTCTCTACCTCGGGAGATCTGTAGGTTACCGCTTCAAACGCTACTGGTCGCTCACAACAGATTAACATCTCTGCCGGATGAGCTGGGCAGGATGTCTGGCCTGGCGGAACTGGACGCAGGTTGCAACGAAATCACGAGCCTTCCTCCTCGAATAGGCGACCTTGCGCGGCTCAGGTCTCTAGACCTGAGGAGCAACTTGCTCGTGCACCTGCCCATAGGTAGGGCCCGCTTTTTTCGATCCCCCTCCCCTTCGAACTCGAAATACACGGCTCGCGAACCGACTAATCCTCTCACGCGCGACTTCTAAGGATGCGGGCTTCTCTCGGTTGAACGATTCTCATCGCGTTTTTTATTATCCACGGATACAAAGCTACGTTTCTTCGGAGGCGTATAACATAAAGAAGCCCCTTCATCGAGGTTGCTAAATTGGTTTTTCAAAGACAACGATCGATCCTTGAACAGTGCCGATCTGTTACCTCCTTCGTCGGATAAATCTTCTTTCGCGCATATAAATCGCCTGGTGTGGAAAAAGAAATCGAGGAAAACCCGGGATTTTCGATGGTCGTTAAAATCGAGGGCGGGCCGCTTTGAAGGCTCCGATTAAACGAACCGACTTTGCCCAGAACTGACGTACCTGAGACTCGTGAAGCTGGATATCAGCGGCAACCGAATATCCGTGCTACCGAACGAGATGAGGAAGATGAAGAGCCTGGTCGACTTTAAGCTATCCGATAATCCCCTGACCTCGCCGCCTGCCTCGGTGAGCATCGACGATCCTAGGGGCATGGAGGGAAAGAAAACTAACTTCGTCGATAAACCGCGCGCCTCCTCGTTATAACGGGATCCTTGCAGTCGGCTATAATGTCCTTGCTTCCAGCTATGCATTCGCGGGCGAACGCACATCTTCAAGTACTTGGAGAGACAGGCGGCGAAGCACGAGAGGGCGAGGGGCGGTCGCGCCAGGAAGGCGCCCTTGGACATCAGGGGACACGCCACCCTGGACACCAGGTCCCACAGGCGGCACAACGTCGACAGCGGATACAGCACCAGCGACGGCGTCGACAAACGCTGGTCCCAAGAGATCCATAGCGCGGTTGGTCTTCTCATATTTCTCCCACTCCACCTCGCTCTCCCTTCGCTTCCTTATCTCCTTCTCAAGGCTGCCCCAAAATTGACGTGGGATTTGAAAATTTCAACGAAAGAGTGCGCATGTGCCGGTAATGCCTTGGAGGCCATTTACTCGATACGCTATTCCAAACATAACCCCATACCGTATGCTTTATGAATCGATGAAAAATTTACAATTTTTATTTATAAACCTGTGCTTTCTATTACGATTACTTCTTGCGCGAATCTTTGGACACCCCATATGAGCCTATTGCTCGATTTCTCCCCTATCGAACGGCCCTCGAAGCTTATCGAAGATCCCCCTCTTCGCGAATACACGTGCACTTAGACGCTTAATGCTATTGTGGAGAGAGAAATGGAAAGAGAGAAAGAGAGATAGAGAAATGAAGCGATAATAAAGTTTAAAAGGCGCGTAAGAAAGGCCGCATTCCCGTTACCTCCTGCTGGACATCTTTTTGCGCGCAGGTACACGACGGCGAGATTCGAGGCCTGTGGCGGCAGGAGTGCTCGCCCCTTTCGATAACCTTGCCCCACGAAGCCGGCGTCAACGGCTCCTGCAGCGGCACCTCGACGCCCAGCACTATATCGCCAGGGGAGCACACGTCCCTGGAGGACGAGTTGGGGAAGGTGGGTCCACGCGCCTCGGGCGGTTTCTCCCTAACGCGACAGCCCCTTTCGCCTTTTTCGACCCTCTCGTAGAAAAAAAAAAAAAAAATGCGGAGGACGATACTCTGTACGGAGTGTCCTAAAAAAATGTGTACACACTTTACGCTCCGTAAGGCCTTTTATTCTTCTCGTTTTCTTTTTTTTTTTTTTCGGTGAAATTGAGATAAAATACTGAACGATCTCGTGACTCGAAGCGCGCATACGTACACAGGGACGTTCGGTGTACGTTCAGGGACAAATTGTACTCGGCGATCGATCCAAAACGTTTAATTTCTCCGACGTTCGAACTCGACCTTCGTCCAAGGTCGCGGTTTTCGTCGAAGCCCGAGATAATCCACGCGCCACGAGGCGTGCTCGCGGATAAGATCGATCTCAGTCTGACGCGTGCCTTCCTCTCGGGCCTTTCTTTCGCAGGCCATGATACTGCACGACCAGCTGGAGAAGAGGAGATTGGAGAGAAGCACGTCGGAGAACGGGGCCGATGTCAGAAGACCGATGACCTCCGCCCTTCATCACACGTCCATCACGCCGCCAGGGTGAGCGAAACACAGTCCCGAGCGACGATTATTTATACTCGAGGATTTATTCTCGAAAGCCCCCGTTCCTCGAAGGTCGCCAATACCGGACTCGATTATTTATAAGAGGATACCTATTTCGTCCCGAGCTCCTACCGCGGTTCGGAGCTGCGTGCGTGTGTGCGCATTATCGTGGGTGTTTCTTTCTCTTTTTCGCAGCCACCTGGAATCCACGCACTTGAGTCAGACGCAGCAGGTATCGAGCACGCAATCGGTTCAGCCGCTTCAGGCTACGACAAATACCACGGCATTGGTGAACGGCGACGACAAGAGGCCGCTTAGTCACATACAAACCTATCGGTACGTGCACTCGCTCTCACCTGCCCGCTCTCTCATCGATATCGATACACGGCCCTCCTGATTTCTTTATCGCTCAACGATCCTCTTTATCGACACCGGAGAATCGATGTTCGAGCTTGATAAGTCGCGTAGATTCGACGAGATTTCCACACTTTCTCCGTCGAAGGAAAAAAAACCTCCATAAACCTTCCTTCCCAATCGTGGAGCTACATTTGAAATGCAAATAGAAAGATCCGTTTTACATTCTTCGCTCTACAGAGCTCTAGATTTCACGGGAGAGCCGACAGAGGTTTACGTCACACTCGAAGGATCGCGATTTAAACGGGAAAACAGTGTCTCTTTCGCTCTGGCCAAAGGCCGTTGATTCATCAGCGCGAAGCACGTGGCGTTCTTTCTTCCTCCGGCGCATCGAGCAACGATTCGAGGAAGGCGTGTGATCGATTTTCAGGGAATACAAGGAGGCGTTGAGGCAGCAGAGGGTGAACGAGGGCCCCAGCGTGTACAGGCTTCGAGAGCAAGTGACACCGCCTGGCAACGAATCGCAGAACAACGAGACCGAGTCGAGCAACAAGGAGAGCGTCGGCCTGACCGGCAAGCAGATATTCAACGAGGAGAACGCAACGAAGAGGCCGGTGCAGAAGGTGACCCCCTCGCGGATCAATTATCAGAACACGCCGATAATCAACGGTAGCAACAACGAGTACAACAACAAGAACGGCAAATACCTCGAGCAGCCTTACAAGAAGCCCAGCTCGCCGATAAAGACATCGACGAGCATTTTGTCGGCCAACACGAGCCCTGGTCACGCTCCGAGACTGGTCAAGACAGCGGTTGGCTATGTCGAAGGTGAACGTTTGA
The DNA here is from genome assembly GCA_038496175.1 of Ampulex compressa. NCBI lineage: Eukaryota > Metazoa > Arthropoda > Insecta > Hymenoptera > Ampulicidae > Ampulex > Ampulex compressa. The sequence continues at coordinate 21,039 of JBCFXI010001658.1, read as the reverse complement.
TCTTTCTCGATAGAGAACCGTTCGAAGGATGGAAAATCTACGCTCGTTGACCGATTAACATCTTGCGATTAGTTTAAGTCCTTTTATTATCCATTAAGTCGGATATTTCTCGTGGTTCGTGTTTTTTTTAAATACAGACACGAGTAAAGCGAAATACTAGCATTGATTCGAGCGCCGCCTCACGGAGAAAACCATGAAAATCGGCGCCAGCGTCAACGCGTTAAAAAAAAAATTATTTCTCTCTAACCGTCCAATTTGTCAGGTAATAAGAGTCCGAGCAGAAACGGCGGTAGTCCAAAGTCCCCGAGATCGGTCACCTGGAACAGCAATCTGCCCGAGAAGTATTCGTTCACCATGAGGAGGGAATTCGAGCGAGCGAAGGAAGAGGCGGACTTGATAGAGCAACTGAGAAACGTGAGTATCCTTTCGAAGGCTCGATCGAGGTTGGCTTGGCAAGGAGGAGGGGATAAAATCGATTCGATTGCAGCACATAGAGACCAGGTTGAAGATGGCATTGCCGGAGGATCTGGCGCCAGCGCTGACGGATGGAGTTGTCCTCTGCCATCTGGCGAACCACGTTAGGCCACGATCGGTCGCCAGCATACACGTTCCTTCCCCTGCCGTAGTGAGTATTTTTATTCGACACGAAACGTCCCTTACCTCGATCCAAGCATTGACCCTTTCGCTGTGACGACTCTTTGCGCCAGCGCTCCAATAGTGGCTGGAGCGTCGTGCCATTAGAGAGTATCGTACGGGTTAAGAACTGATAAAAGCCAATAAAGGGTATTTAGTGGATGTCGAATACGAGTGGCGTTAGCAGCGAAAGGGTTAAGCGAACACGTCTTGCCGTGGTAATTTTGAAAGATTCACGAAATATTTTCCATCGACTCTCCGTAAAATAATAGTCGTCGTTGTACTATCTGGTATTGGTTTTACTTGAAATAAAGGGCTGTGAATTAGTCGAGTCTCGATGTTTTTCAATGTAATGCGATTGAACGTAGGGAATTTGCCAGTTTTTCGTGACGCTGGGATATTTAAATCTCGAATCGTTCCGCAGCCTAAGCTGACAATGGCGAGATGCCGGCGTAACGTCGACAACTTCCTCGAGGCATGTCGAAAGATCGGCGTCGACGAGGTAAGAACTCCTCGAATTTATTAATGTACTTCGCGGAGGATCTGTGCTTTGTTTTTCGCTCACAGTGTATCGTACCATGCATGAATCTGTTATTGTGCGTAACGAAGAACACCTCGAGTCGGTAGACGCTTTTTACACCAACGAGGAACATCATCGATCGCGCGATCTCCGTTTAACCCATCCGGATCGACGATCGATGTGCGTCTCGAACGTCTTAAAATCCGTCGAAGACGAACGACGGCGTTTAACACCAAAGCTACGAGCAGCAATTCCGCGATACACAAGTACAATACGATCGTCCATTAAAAGAAACTCTAAGAAGGATAACCGATAAATCCATGCATCGTCTCGTATACCGTAACAAAATAATCGAAATTCCTCGAAAATCCAGGGTAACGCATTTAAAGAATTTTCCTCGAAAATCAGACTCGTTTCCACCGTTTCCATAGTTTTGGTGTTATAACAGACGTTCTTCCGCTAAAACTCGCTTCCAACGCGAAGCAGAGGATCGATGTGTCGATGGCAGAACGCGACGGATCGCCGTTTGTCCGAGAGAAACACGAGGCGGTAGGTCCTCGTCGACGAGCGTCCTTAACGAGACTTAGATCATGCGCATCGTCAGAACCGAGCGTCTTCGTCGGTTAACACCGCGCCTAACGCTTCAGCAGCAGCCGTTACTTCCGTCCATGACATTTCCAGCAACTACTAGTCAGTCCCTAATTTAAATCAGTCGCGGCCCTATGCGATTCGCGCTTCCTCGAAAGTCACGGGATGATGCGTGAGCGCTGAGACGCAGGAACCGCGAATCGTCCGTTCGCGAAGACGACGAAGGAGCTCCGCGGAGGGACGGAAAGCCCGAGGAAAGTCAAAGGGGGGGAATTCCACGGAGGAGCTTTAGTTGCATGCGCCTAGAATCAGATTCGCTTTTGTGTCGCTAGTCGCTTCTTCGGGGAACGCTCTGGATCTCGCGTCCGAATATCCCCTCCTCTGTCTAATAATATCCCACCTCTCTTCGGGTAATACGTTTGCGAGCAGACCTGTCCCTCGACACTCGAAGCATCCAGGAGGGGCAAGAAGCGGCCTTGGAATATTTAAAACGCGCAGAGTACCTGTATCCGAGTGAAATCAATTTTTATAACCACGCGCGACGAGTTTTTACTCCCACATTTGACAATTCGCGATCCTACCGTGGGAAGATCCATTTTTCATTTTTTGAAAAAAATCGCGCGTCGAGCCCGAGAAGCGCTTCTCCCGGACTCAGAGTGTACAGGGGGAGTTCTGCAAAGGAATACCCTTTTCACGTTGTAATTTCTCTCATCGAAAAAAAAATAAACTACCCTATATCCAGAAGAAATCCATATTCGCTATATTCCACGACTTTCCGCTTCAATCCACACCTACATACCCGAGCTTGAATCCGTCCCAGAATCATCAGCTTTCAAAAGTATCCCCTCTATAAGACGCTTTGCGACCAATCGACGAGCCCCGGCCCAATTCGCCTTGCTTACTTCCAACCAAATCCTCGAGCCTCTTGCAACCTCGGCGGGGGAGGAGTTGCAAGAGGTGTGTAGCGATCCTGTCTTCTCCCGCGAATCGAAAGTCAGTCGCGAGTCTCCTCGTGTGGAACCTGCGGTCGTCTATCTCCTCGCTTCTCGACAGTCGTAGGGCCTTGCCTCTCGAGGGCGAGAGGCGCGCGAGGCCACGAGATAAGCGCCAGGTCGATGTGCGACGAAGGTAGAGACTGGGACTGAGTAGTATCGTTGTTGGTGTTGCAGGAGGTGTTGTTGGACGCGGACGCAATCATGGACGTGGGTTACATGGACGCGTACGGGCTGGAGGCTCTGGCGCGTCTCGTCTCCGCCCTTCTCCTTCTTCGCGATGAAGGGGAGAAATGTACCGAAGAGCCGGCCGCAGGTTCACCCCGTACGATTCAGGAGCGCGTTCTGTCCGCGATGCTTTTTGCCACATTCCTGTCCACCCTCGTTCTGCTCTATCTCTTCCCGATCCCCGACTAGAGCGATGGCCTCGAGCCTCCGGGCGCAGCGCGAGGGGAGGACGATAAGCAGGATGGCGGGATGCGAAGATCGAAGATACGATTGTTCGAATCGACGACTCGCGATTCTGGCTTTTGAGCGGACGAGAACCTCGGGAACCTCGACCTTAACCGGTACTCACGGATCCGTGTCGCGCGTGGAAGGGGAAGCCTTCGATCCGGAGACTCGTCTATGATTTTATCGAACCACGTGGATTAATGCCATTTATATATATATATATATACATATATATGGAGGCATCTAACGAAATCGAAATTGCGAACGAGCGTGGTTATCGGATTAAAACTCGAATAGTATCTCCTGGAAACACGGAGCAGTGCGGATAATCGGTTTGATTGTACCAAATTATTTTTTTACAAAGCCAAGGGATTTAACGAGGAGGCTTTTGCCTCATTGGTATTCAAGATACGGATACGAACTTGACTCGGGTAGTTCGATAGAGAGGACGATGGGTTACCGGATTGGGTTGGTGCGTTCGCGAGGTGTCGAGTCGAGAGTCATCGATTCGCGCGTTAAACAGTCCCGCGGCACTTTCCAAGCGTTCTTTGCAAGTTAGTACCTCTAGAGTGGCACGCCTCGGCACTTTATCTCCTTCTCCTTTCGTTCGCCGGCCTGTCAACCTCGGCGAAAGTGTCGCGCGGGCCTTGGCACCGATTCCGCGGCCTCGGTCACGAGGATCCGCAGGTTCGATCTCGGGGCTGGTTTCCGGGGAAAAAGAGAGAAACGCTTCAGATTTTAAACGTCGCCAATTACGCCTCTCCTTCGTTGGCGCGCGCGGCGACGTGCCATTCCTTTTTTCTTCTTAACGCGACGTGAAGTGACCTTACGTCAGATCAGGTATCCGATGGAGGACGACAGTCGGAAGACGGACGCGCGGATCCTTCGCGGTTCGAGGATCGTCGAACGAAAGCATCTCTCTCTCTCTCGTTTGCACGGCCTCGAATATCCTCGACGAGCCGCGCCGACCTCGAGGCCGGATTTTAAACCGATTTCGCGAGCGAATTGCATCGAGCCACTTTGGAGAATCAAAACCAAGGGTTTCCTTTTATCCTCCTTACGAGCGGTGGAGTTTTAACAGCGACAGGGTCGTAAGATCTCGCGGCCTCGATGTTGCGGCTTCTTCGGGGCCCCTCCTTCGACGTGAGTATATAAGGTCGGAGGTCAGGGTCCCTGCACTTTGGTTCGACTGTCCCCGAATAAGGGGGCGAGTCAGCTTGGTTTAAAGTTTAGTCCGCCTAGTGGTAGTAATGAAAGCGCTATGTAGATCGTAGGCTTGCGTCTTTTCATTTTCCCCATTTTTAAACGGCCTTCTGTTCTCGTCGGCAGAACGATATCAGTATTTTTTACGTACACGGGCCGAACGTGTATCTTTGGGCTGCTCGAGCTTCGAGCCACCGAATCGAGGGGAATTTCTGGATGAGGAGGGGGGAGGGGAGGAAGGATGGTGGACCGTAAAATCAAAGAGCGCAATCAAAAGCCGATGCGCTCGCATATCACGTTTATTAGTCTACCGATGTACCTTAAGGAAAACGAAAGGCTCGTTCGTACGGTCTTGATTTTGCAAGGGGAAAGGGGTGAGCGAGAGTCGTGGTCGAATTAAGGACGAGGATCAGAGGAGATGGTTTGGCGTGAAATCCGCGATATTTTCTCTGTCGCGACGTTGCTCCTCCCTTTCGAGGCATCTTTCGAGAGTTCAGGCGCGAACAATTCGACGACCGCCCCTTCAAACGTAATTCCGAGGACGATACTCCAGTCGCCTCGGCCCGCATCGCGGCATCATCTTCCACTTATAACTCTGCCTGGATAATGGATCTTCGTGTGCCCACGAGGGCAGTATTTTTTTAAGATTCGACCAATAAACCGCCTATGGGCTCTTTCAGGATTGGTGGGTCTGTGATAAGTAACCTGCGAGTAACAACAGGATTCACGAACAAGGTGCTAGGTGTTTCTTCGGTTCGGAGGATTTTCTATTTTGGTACGTAGGGCTAACAAAAAGATTCGAAGATTTTCGTCGCGACGGTACCTCCGTTCGCGGACGCGTATTCCTCGTTTTTCGTCCTTTCCATTATTACGAAACAGTGAGAGGCGCCTCTTCCCCCGCTATCGTCGCTGCACAATTTCCCCGGGGCTTTTTGCTTCGAACCTTTCGAAATTGAGGGGTCTTTTCCAAGGAGGGGGAGGAGCTGCTAATCGGGAGGACTTACTCTTCACCGACCAAGCAATTCGGTCGTAGCCTAAGATATTCTATATGATGGTAGATACGCGGTGCCTGCTACCCGCCGATTTATTTTCGTAAAGTCGCGACAACAAATGTAGAGGACATGTATCGTCCGATAGTGTATACACGCGTATAACTTATTCTATATTCGTACGATAAGGAAGTGGTGCGAGAGTACGCGAGAAGAGTCTCGGATCCTGCTGGAGGAATCGAAGATCGCGACGTACTCTTTGGCGAGGATCGATGCGTAGCACAACGCGTCCCAAAAACCTCTTCCTTTTTTCACTCTTTATATTCGCGTATTAAAGAACACGAAAAAAAAGCTAGACAAAGGCCATTCGCGAAACGTTATTCGTTCGTTGATACACTCGCTGCTAACTACGAGATATCTCGCCTTTTTATTTTTTTACGAATTACAAATCAGAAATTCTCAAAGGTTTAACCCATTCTAGGCCACACTTTTTTTTAACCATTTTTATTTTTAATTTTTGATCCTAATCTTATCCCGACGGCTGCTTTTTTCACACTGATCGATAATAGCAATTCAGTATCTTTGCACGCACGGTGTGCAATCGGTCTCGAATGGGTTAACCAGCAGTACGATCCGCGATCGCGCTCCTTGAGCAGGATTCGTGCTGCGAGAAGGCGACGATAAGAGGGTGACGTCTGAAAAGCCGCGAACGACTCGGGCCGAACTAGAGGCACAAAGGAATTTTCGCAGAAAGGTTATTGCAAGAGGAGCGGGTTTCGCTGAGGGTTGCCACTATGCTTCAAGACTATCATAAACTTACATATTTATACGTCAGGAGTGCAGCCATCGTCCCCAGGGTCTTTTTTCACCGGTGTTTGGGAGGGGAAAGGAGGCGATGAGAATTGCGCACCGATCACGATTCCAATTTAAGTTTCGCGCTTCCTGCATTTATACCTGCAGCCGAGCGTTCGCCGATTTCTAGTCTTCGGTATTATCCTTAGTTGTAAGCTCGATCATCGATTCTAGTCAGCCCGTCTTTACTTTTGTTCTCTTACCGTTTAATATTATCTTTTTTTTTTTTACGAATGATTATCAGCGCGAACGGCGCGCCCTGCGGAGACAGGCGATCGCGGTTAGGAGAGCTTCGATCGTTACTTAATCGTACCGATTAGTTACTTATTAACGACAACCGATCGTCCGCCGATTATGTTTTGAGCTTACATTCGATAGGAAAAGCGTGGACGAATCGATGCGATTTAATCCCTCGATTCCGATGAATTTAAATTGCACAAACTCTTATCGGATAAATCTAGCTCTTTTTTTTACACGATCCTCTATTGCACGGTTTAGATATGAAACGATCGAAGAAAGAAACCACCCTCCGTTCTTCGCACGGTTCGCTTCCTTCGATGGTGAATCAAAGAGGAGGGCGGTTTCTTCATCGACCTTTTTGTCTCAAAATGGTGCAAAAATGTGCGCGTAAAAATAAAGTTAGGTGCACTAGGCTCGATACTCGGCACGATCGTCGCATCAGTATTATCACCATCGCAATTGGACGAGGCGCCGAGGCACTAACGCTGACCCGTTCAAAGACTGGACTCAAGCTTAATTCTACGGTTGTGCATCTTTTCCTCAGCAGCAGCCTAAGCGAATATCTTATATCGCATCCTTCTTTTTATTTTTTTCCTAACGAACAATGCTTCGCCCCTGCAAGAGGCTACGTCGGTAGTTTTTACGCGCGAAATAGCGTTAGGGGGAAATTAGCGAATAAAGCGTATAAAAGAGTGAACACGATATCATTCCGTTGCATTAGCTTGTATAATTGTATAATTTCTGTAAATTACACAAAGGGAGCGTATACATATATATACACGCGGATATATATATTATATTATATTATATTAGATTAGATTATATTATATTATATTGTACGAAATCAGATATATAGTTCGTTGAAGCTACTATTTTTCGTTTTTCCTTTGTTCTCTCATTATTTCTCTTCTTTCTTCTCTTCTTTTTTTTCTAGGCGATAAGCTAAATGGCCGCCAGCTTCAGATCATTCGCTCTTGATAAAATCGGTGCTTGGTCTTTACGTTGTTGATTCGTAAGCTTAAGCTTTTTACCTGGTTATTTAATATTTATCCGAATTGGAGGCTCTCGAGGCCGGTCGGGCGGTCGCTTACCGGACTGGGACAATAATTCCTCCTCGATAGATAGCCTAAGACGTCAGGATCGGTAAGCGGCGCACGGTCGGCCTCTCGTTTCGAGCCCACGACGCTATGAAAGGTCGAATTCGCAAAACGCAACGACCGAGCAGGTCTACGCTTCGACAGGAATACGCACAAGCATGCTCGTCCTTGTCCTGTATTATGCGCACACGTTACAAACGCGGCTCACTGCCAGAGCCGAGTCGAGTCAAGAAATCTGCTTGAAATCGATCGAGATCAGTATTAAGCCAACCTCGGATCGCGCGCGAGTCCAAAGGTGATCGCGATATCTCGAGTCGCTCTTCTTCTTCCAACGATACACGATGAACGAATGAAGCCTTTCTATGTATCTGAGTTATAAAGGGTCCCAGCGAGTAATCTTCTCTGCTTCCACGATCGCGACTGGTCGCAATTTTCAATGCAACTCGACAATTACCACTTCCTACCCTCGACTCGACGCATTATCGAGAAGGGTTCGATGAGTTAAGTGATGCTTAAAATGGCCGTAGTTAAAGAACGTCTATATTTAGGCGCGTTAGACGAATACAAGCTTAGCGCGCGATCCGAGGTTGGCCACATTAGTTCCGCCATAAGATTCCACATGCCTTGGTAAACGCAGATGATCCTAACGTAGACGCCACTGCCTGGTAACCGGTCCAAGTCTGGCAACCGATTCCATCCGACTTGACTCGCCTCGAAATTGTTCGGCCGCGCCAAAAACTCGGCCGAGGATCGAGTTTTAGGATAACGCGTAAATATGTGCGAGTCGACGCTCGGGTCTCCCGAGACTTTCGGGCCTCGCCGTGCAATCTTCTTCTTATTTCACGTAGATTTGACTTCCGGGAAAATCCGTGATACCCGGTGCTTCGTAATTGTATTGAAAAAGAAAAAAAAGAAAAAAAAATAAAAAGGAACAGTCCAGTCGACGAGGCGACGCCAGCGGGTTGTAATGCTTTTCTTATTGTATCGAGAGGAGGAAACGTTGGGCGCATCGGTTTCCTCTGAGTTTTCTTTTTTTTTTTCTCGCCGCCCGGACGACGGTGTCCGTCATTGGGTTCGTTTTCAAGATCTACTCTGTAACATTGATTGTACGAGTAAAATAATGATTGTAATACTATCGTCATTTATAATAAAATATTCTTTTCCTAAATTGGCCTGGAGGAAGACGAAGAGGGGGTGACTCGTGGGAGCTTGAAATATGAAAACACCTATCGCGTATATTCAGAGTACAAAATCGTAAGCTTCTTTCCTCATTCAAAAAAAAAATACCCCCAGAAGCGCAAGCTTCTTTTTTGGCTTCTTATCTACGAGCGCAAAGAGCATAAGCTTCCTTTCGCACGACTTGGATCATCGTCGATCCAACGACGCGGTCAAAGAACACTTCCCTCGAGTTGCGATGGAAGCAAACACCCCGGGCGCGCCAAGAGCAATTTATGAACGCACACGCATGCTTGTCGTTTTCAGAACCTCGTGTGCTGCGCCAGCGACGTCCTGGAAGGCGGCCGTGGAGTTGTGCGCGTGGCCGTGACGGTTTCGGAACTCTTGAGGTTCCATCAGTCGCGCTCACCCTTGCAGACGTCCTCGAGCGTGCAGAATCACGTGCCTGCTTAGCGCCAGACTATTTAATTTCCAAAGCTCGCGAGAAGAGGGAAGTGGACGAGCTTTCGCTCGAGTCGAGGACGAGCCTCGCGGAAGGAAGAGCGACGAGGAGTTTTAAACCGATTCCCTCCTCGCCACGCCGATGCAACGGAATTTGACTGCCAGGTCCGGCCGATTCCTGAGGGCGAAGGGAGCGATAGGACGATAGGGCGATTATTAAGCGTTGTCGCCCCTGAAGTCGTTCGTTGGAGACCTTTGCTCGATCTCAGAAGGGGGAACCAAAGCTCTGCAAAGACGAGGATCGGGGGAGAAAGGGAGGGCGCGATTCGGGAGCGTTAGAAATCGTATTTCTACATCGTAAAAATATTGCTCGCGAGCTTTCTTCGGGCTATGCAAGGTAAAGGTACCTTAGGGATCGTAGCTTTTATGATCGAATTTTATGTAACGCGTCAGACATGTGTAGTCGATTCCGCTGCTAAATCGGAACTCCGAATCCGCCAGAACGTCGAGGAATTGGAAGGACGAGCTAACGGGCCGAGCCGTCGGCTAACTTTTGTACTCTCTTCGTATACTAGGTGATCGCCAGTGTTGCGACGTGGCGAACCGGCGCACGACAAATTTCATAAATCAAAAGGACAGCGGAGTCTTGGATACTCGATGTAACGTTAGACTGCAGTCGACCATGACAGACAATTAGATGTACCGAATTTTGTACCGAGGCGGCGCGACGAGGCTTGTCATTGTAGGGTAGAAAAAGGGGAAATGAAGGAGCCGGAAACTCGATTAACTCGTAAGCGTCGATCGTAGGGATTGATTAGAGAGGAACGAGGATCGCGAAGGCGATGCGTGGTTTTTTTTTATACATAGAACGTATGCTCGACGAAAGAGAGGAAAGTCACGACCAAGGAACTGATCGAAGCTCGAGTCTCTCGGCTCCTCGCAGACCAAGAAAAAAAAAACGATGCATCCGAGCTTTTTATTAAGTGTACCGTGTATCCGTGATCTAGGTATGCATGTATCGCTAATTGCCGAGTTACGTAGATTAGATCAACGCGCTGAATCTCTCGAAATGCGCGGTCGGTGGAAAAATGGAATTCGAGGAGCGAGCGATCGGCTTAGTCCCTAAACAGTATTCCTGCGTTTCGAGATACAATTAACCCCTTGCCTCGTAAAAAATAGTCACGCTCCTCTCCGTTCATCGATCTGCTGGATTATATCAAAAACTAAAAGAAGAACGAATGTCCTTTCGTTAAACCCTTAATTTCATTGAAACCGGTGAACATTCGCTGATACTATAATTACCGTGGCGAAATACTCGAATCTGATTCGCGTCGCGGCGTGGCCAATCGCGAGACAAGGGGTTAAAGTTCGTCTTTCCCGCGCATAACGAATTTCGAGAAGCCATTTTCTTTTTTCGTCGATCCATATCCTCCGAGGCAACGTTCGAAAGATCGAGAGCAGGGCGAGTAGGTCCCTGCGTGGTTAGTTGGTAGGTTAGTTAGGAATTTTTCGAATAACCTCGACGATCGGTAACGAAGGTCGGCCACGGCCGTGGCCAATGACCTCGTGGAGCGTTCGTACGTTCACTCGTAAAGTAAGGCCTAGGTGTTCACGGTAATCTCGAGCCGAACGCGTCGCGATCATTTTCCCCTCCCCCATCGAAACTCGCGGATCGCATCGCGATCCAGTCATCGACCCAAAGCCGGATTTTCTTTAGTCCAACCAAGGAGTACACTTGTGATCGGAGCTTGGAAAGTTCCACGAAGGGAGGATTAACGATAATTTTCAAACGCGATAACCCCAGTAGGTGCTAAGCGTAATATCATTAGTTGTAAACCCCCGTGTACCGTAAACTTTCGTTTTGTCTAAGGATCGCGCGGTAGGAATACGAAGGATCTCAAGGATGGAATTTTCGAGGGAGAAAGAGAAAGACCGAGTGAAAGAGAGGAGTCGTCGATGATCCGGAGTGGCGGCCATCGAAGGGGCACCCGGACGTCGCTCGAAAAACGTATAACTGTAATATTCATATTTATTGTGCCAAAGATATATGTTTCTTTTTATTATCGCGCCGAGAACGAATTTGCTCGATGCGCGCCACGACGAGATACCCGACGTTTTCTTCGGCGGGTGCATCGAGAAGGAGGAGAAGGAGGAGGATTTGCCGGATTCTTTTTTCCTGGAGCGTCGAATAACGAAGGGCTTTGCCTCGATACCAACGTGGAAGAGGATTAGCTCTTGGGGCGCGAAAGGTTTCTCAGAACGCACCCAATCGATCGAGGAGTCTCGATCGACGAGGAGCAACTCGTCTCTCTATTTTCTTTGCGCACCGTCGCTCGTTCGCGGCAGTACGCGGCCTGTAAGGCGACGTACCACCGCGAATTCGCGTTATACGCCCAGAATAATTGTGTTCTGGCGCGTTAGCGCGGCCATGCTTGGCAAGGCGCGCCGTTTAAAATGGGGGCGGCCGATTTTGGGACGATCTGATTGGCCCGCGAATTAGCGAAGCAGTATTACGAGATTCGTCCGGTAACTGGACTCGCAGATGGACCCACCAATATATATATTACCATTTCTTTCCCTTTTTTTTTTTCTTTTTCTTACGACTAAGCAATCTCAGCGGAGGAACGCGGTGTAACTCAATCAACTCGTTCCATAACGTCCGACCGTCACGATGGCTTATTAAGCACACTGCGTAATATATTTAAAGATACGATGTATCGAATAAATCGAAGGGAATTGCGTACCAAACTTTTATGGGTTTTAGTTTCGATTCAGCCCCTGCCACTTGTTTGCAGATTGGAAAATCGACGACGCTGCTCGCGAGGCGAGTCACAGAGGTCCCTTTGTAAGTATCGTAACCGCGTCGAGCCTTGCGTCTTGATCAAAGTATTTTTGCCAGTCATAAGTGATAATTTGATTGTAATACGTTCTTTGATGGTTTGAAATTACTGCAAGCGTTATCTTTATCGCAGTGAAGACAAGCGCGGTTGTTTAATGGAGGATCGGAGATGAACGAGGCATTCGTGCACTTTATTATATAGCAATCAAATTATTCGGACAGTAACTTATTAATTAAACTCGAATCGAAACGAATACAGTTCGATGTGTAGAATCTAGTACCCTCTGAAGATTATTATAACCGTATGACTTTATACCAGAACTGGAGCAATTGGACAATAAGTTTGATGCGGTATCCGAAATCCATCTTTGAGGTATGACATACTTCCTTTATCGAGAAGGAACTCCCGAAACTTTGCAAATACATCGAAAATAGATTTTGTGGCATCTCGCGTTCCTGGAATTTCACGAAAACCTCAAAGGTCTCCCTTTGGCACTGATTTTCCATATACATTTGATATATACCTATAAAGCCACGAAAGGGGCAACATCTCGTCCTAAGATTACTGAGCCGTCCTTCGCTCCTTCGAGCTGGCTTCCAAGTATTCCTTCGCTACGCACAGAGTATCATCGCACGATGCGTCGCTATTTTAATTTTATTCATCGCATGTCTCGTCACGTTAATTCAATTCAGGCGAAATCTCTACAGTCGATCATCGGTATCCTCAAAGCGTAGTCCAAGAGACACCTTTTGCACCCTGCATTTTCCTTTCCTACTTTCATCATTTATTTTTATTAATGTTCTTGTACACATTTTCCTTCCCCCCCCTGCTTGTTCAATTTCGTCCGTATACCAAGGAATTCCTCGGGTCGTTACCAAAATAATAATAATAATAAGGTCCACCCCCTTCGGGTGCATAAGTGCACGACAATGTGGGTGGATCGCGATGGGCGGAGTTCCAACCTCCAGCAAGCTCCATTTTGTTCGACGAGGGCGGTCCCTACGTTCCACCTTCCCCTCTACCACCTGGCACCACCTTGGGCCACGATCGACCTCCTCGAAGTGGAGGGAACGCGGAGGCGCACATTGCCGGACAGGAGTTCGCGATACGCGTGTGCTCGGTCCTGCCTGGTTTCTCCTTTCGCCGCTCGCTCGAACAGCTGATGCGCCTCGGCTGTCAACCGAGGAATTTCGGGGGCCACGAGATTTCCACCTCGATCGCGGAAGGGACATCCACGATATCGCTTCGAGATAACCACGGCCTTGGACCGCCGAAAAGAATCTCGAAGACGCGGGAATTTTCGTCGGATCGAACAACTCGTCGCGACGCGTAAATCTGGATCGATCGTCGCGGTAATGCACGAAAGTCGCTCGATGTAAGATGGAATGTCCGGCAGGACTGGATATCGCGACGCGTGTGGAAGGTAGAGGGATTTTGCGGCGGGCAAAGTGAGGGGAAGAGGCCAGTGGTGTACGAATAACGAGAGGGGTCGGAGGAGTTACGTATGACGGTGCTGCGACTGCGCGAAAGGATCGTTTTTCGATATCGCTTTGCGCACCTCGTTGACCATCGGGGATCGAGGATATCGCGCTCGTTATTCCCGCCGCGGCTATATTATACGTGCTAAAGGAGGATCGAGGAGCATCGTCCTAGGTCGAAGGAGGATAATACCCAAAATGAATTCGCCGAGTATCGAGGCCCCGGTTTAAGTGTATATAGTTGATGTGTACACAACAGGCCAAGTACGGTAGGTGAACCGGGAGCGAGTTCATTGATATTTCCAGGTAACGCGAATGGCGGGACTGTTTACAAGAGCGGCAGGAGTAGTTTTTGTCGCACAGCGGGGCTGCCGTCCGGTCGCCTCAGTCTGCAATGATACGCGCCGTTGATAAGGAGCGGGCCGATAACGCGGTGGCATTGCCCGGCAGAATCGATAATACGGAACTTGGCGATAATTCGATCACCGACGATCGTCGTTGCGAGCGCGAAATCGGCGATTCGAGCGGCCGCCAGTGTCTTTCGGGCGTATCATCGCTCTGAAGTGCATCGGAACCGCGCTGCCGATCGACGAGATCCGACGAGGGAAAATCGGCGTCGATGCGAGAGATAAGCCGGACGACGAGTCGCCGCGAAGCTCATAGATAATCCTCGTCTCGCTAACAGGAAGTTGCGCGGTTATTTTTGAAAGCGATCGATCCAAAAGTCGAAAGGATCGAGGAAGGCGATAAAATCCGTTGAGCTCCTCGCGCAATTGAGGACTATCGGGACGATCGAACATCGAGACTATCGATACGCGTCGTCGTCTTAAAAATCGATCTCAAAAGTGCGCGTTTATGGAATCCTAGAAGCGCAAACTGCGTCTCGAAGACTCGATCGTCCAAAGGATTAATGAAGCGCTGGTAGAAAATCGAGACGAGGAGAAACTCGAGCACGATACCGATCCAGTTTTCAAGAAACCCATAATCTTAGACGGACACTAAACATCCATTCTCCACGTTCCCTTTGGTTAACGAAATACACGCTTCGCGGACGTTGCGATAAGAATCGACCCTCCTTCGCATTTACCCTCGAGAGGATCTTCGTTATTCACCTATGACGTCAGTGGATCGATACACAAAATTCCCGCGCCAAGTCCGCGGTTCAGACCGACGCAACAGGAGTTCCTTGCCACCCGCGATACCAGAAGCGTCGAGGACCTCTTTCGCCACTGAGAGTTCCTAAAACGTTCTCCACGAAAGTTCCTCCTTGGAACCGCAATATTCAAGGACATCGCTAGTGCATCGACTTTCATCGTCGCTGTTCGAAGAGCTCCTCCAATGACATCCCTATCGCCGAGGCTCTGCACTTAATTCCGGGCGATCGGAAGCACGGTTGACACCTGGAAGTCTAGGACTAGTAGTGGACCTCCACGAAGAGCGAAATAAAGGACCACGAAGAGCGACGTGTAGGATTATACGAGAAGCCGAATAGAGGAGGGAGTTGATGAGGCGGCGACGATGCGGACGACAGCGCCGACGAGGAGGGCGACTGGATTTCGGTGCGCAGGGTGAGAGGACGTGAGGGCACCTCCTCGAAAGCTGCTCGTACTCCCGCGTTGAGGAGACATCGCGAAGGATGGACCTGAGCACGACGCCCAGAAGGGCGGCTGAGGGGGTCGGTGATCTTCAGAAGACGCGGGTCGCCAAAAGTGTCTTCAGCATCAGAAGTCTCGTGGACGTCGAGGAGGCGGATGTCCCCGCGAACGAGGAGGACAGGACGCTAGGTGAGGACACATTCCTGATTATTCGTGCAATCCTCGTGCCAGTGGCGAATTCGAGAGAAAAATAGCGTGGTTAAATGTCGTGGTCGGAAGTGATGGCTGGAGCTCGTGCTTGAGGAATACCATTGGAAGTCGAAGCCAGAGGCCGGGCTAAAAGCCATGGCTGCGGATCATTGGTAAAAGCCGTGACCGAAAGTCGTCGATGAGGATGACTGCTGTCGTTGAAGCGCGTGCGATTAGACGCGAGGATTTGCGATGCGTTTATACGCATATTCCCGATTGTACGCGGGGATTTGCACGATGGATTAATTTATTTTAAATCAAATGATTCGAGGGGATCGATCGAGCTCGTTAATCGAAAAGATCGCTTCGATACGCTATCTGGGAGATAGGTCAAGAGGAAAACATTAATATTTATCGATGACAGTTAATTCTTACCGTCGCCGAGTGAAATTGTGCAAAGGCAAAGAGGCGTAGGACTTTGCGAAAATTCCCGGATTTGAAATTTCTCACGCGCAATATTCCAGCTTTCTCGAGTAACGTTATCTTCTCGAAGAGGCCATTTATGATACGTAACAATTCTTGAATTCGCTAAAATACACTTGTAGCGGCCGACGATTAATTGAACGATCAAGAATACCTTTCGCGGGGCCTAGGCAGATTTTTCTTGGGGCGCGCCATTTAACTCCGACCAGAAGGACACTTTAGTGGCTTATTAAACATCGAACGGTGGATGTAAAATTTATAGGACGTAAAAATGCCGTACGTGCAAAATTATGCGGGACATTACGCCGGAGATAAATGGTACATTGAGCAAATGGAAGAGTCGTTACGCGGAATTAATTAAAGTACCCAGAGGTACGGGCAATAAACGACGTCCGCGCGATCCGCTGAATATTCATCGTAGGGGATCCAGATCGCTATGTTTGGAATTAGAAATGGCGCGCAAAAAAAAGAGGCGATCATAGCGATACCGATTACAGCGCCGGGGCTCGAGCCGCTCTAAGAAACGATCGGTTTGTCTTCGATCGAGGGAGCGCGGCATTCCGGGATTGAGAAACGTCCCGCTTAACGTGCCTTCTTGCCCCTCGAAGTACCTTTTGTGCCCGAGATTCAGCAAGAACGGCCCGTCCATATAGAGCGCCGGAGTCAATTAAGGCGCATTTAAAGTCGTTAGATTGCGATAAGGCGACGATTAAACTGGAATTAGTCCCCACCCTCCTGGAACTGACAAAAAGTATATCAGCGTCGTTATTGCCGACACGTATCGACGGCGGATTAATACGTGATTGCGGCGACACCAATTAGATTTTACATGCAGGAATGAGCTTGCGCCATGGTCGCTTCTGACATGCACTCTTACGACCGATCGATAGAAATTATCGAGAGTCCGGTCGTCGACGCGAACTGCGCGAAAAAAGATTCGTTTCCAAACCCTTTCCTCTGGCTTTTCCATGGGATATGTATACTGTAGCTCTGATGGCTAGGCATGCGCCTCAATTAGTAGGTCCGTGGCCAAATGACTTCAGCGATCGTTGCCAAAAATTAATTAAAAAAAAACTATGAAGAAGCATTTCGGTCGAGGTTAACTCTAAACCTACGAAGCGATCAAAATGACCGGTTAGTAGTTTTTTACATCTTCCATGATTTAACCGCAAAGTGTGAAACGTGATATCGATCGATCGACATTTCTTCTCGGTATCCTTTTTCTTGAAGGATACGCGCGGTATAGGTAAATATGTCCAGAAAGCGGTTGGCAAGTTTAGTATTAAATCACTTCTCGAAGCAATCTAGATTTTTTTTGGTTACCTTCGTATGGATTGTACGATACTTCGAACGGTGCTTAACTCGACACTTAGAGCGGTATATGCCAATCGCTGAAAATATGAACACCACGCTATCTGGATAAAAATGATCGTTTAATTCGAAATAACAGAGTGGAGCTATTCCACCTTATAATCCGTACTACAAGCGAGGGGAAAAAAAAGTTCCCTACGCGGAATTCGATTATCGCGGTCGATCGCGAGATGGAAAAGCGCAAACGTCGAATGGCGGTATAATTAGCGGTAAAGCGAGTCGCGTTGTCCCCGCAATGCGAGCGATTAATTCGCAATTAATCCGGCGGAAGTGAGTCGTCTTCTGAACGTGGCGAAGGAGGAAAGGGGAAGAAGCGTTTAGGAATGTTCCGTCGGTTTCCAGCCGGTCGGGAAAATCCCGTACGAATGGCCAGCTCCGTCCAAGAGGAAAATTCGCATGCCTGGCTTGGCCGATATGCAAAACGGTCCGCTGGCGCGATAGCGCGCATTACGCGAGTTACTTCTCGGAAAATAAATAGCAAATTACCATTTAGTCGCAGGTAGATAAACCGAAACGAGCCGGCGAGATAGTAGAATCTTATTCAGCGGCGCTGTCTATCGGCCCTGTTATCGCGTAATTAACAAGATAATGCGTCGATTAACAAATTACATCCACGGTACCGTCATCTGGTTACCTGACGTTACACGTTTAATAAACCTCGACGAATTGGGCCTTCAGCCTCGCCCGCTAATTAGATGGAATTGGTCAAATCGACAGAAGGATCGGCGGGAATAATTATTCGAGCAAATTCGATGGCGATCGCGATGTTATCTCGATCGAGAGGAAACAAAATTGAAGACTCTCGTATGCGATTTGGATCGATGCAAAAAATCGATCGTGCGCGATGAAAAAATATTTTTTGTTTTTTTTGTTCTTTTCTCTGAGATCCTCGATGTCGCATTAATGACTCGCTCGTTCCAGTCTCGCGGGCGATCGTAACTCGTGCTCTTCCAAGTTCCGATTATTATTGTCGCAATTCCGATTTTCGCGATAAGAGGGTAGAAGGAAAATCGGCAAGTTCGCGGAGCCGCTAATGATAGAGAGGTGCGTTAAACACCATCGAGGTTTGCATCGGGCGATAATCGTGCTCGAGGCGTGCCGATGCCTCGTTATTGTCACGACTGCTTATTGCACGGGGGTGAAAGAAAGAAAAAGAAAAAAGAGAGGCCCTCGCCGATATCGGGCCGACTCGCTGCATATGCAACGCCGCTTCCCGATAGGTGCGATACGTTCTTCTGGCACATTTTTGCGCGCATTCCCGCAATATGACTCATTACCGTCAGCAGATATCGGTGGCAACGTATTTGACCCATTTGAATGGCCGTCGAACGTACCAATTATTCCCGAGCGAACGAGCCTTCCACGCAGTCGAACCAATCGCGATGGCTAGTGGCAAAACTGCGGCTGTTCGCTCCGAAGTCTTGGGCCGCTCGGTGGCCAAGAATGACGACCGATTTTCAAAGCCAATCACGGATCTTTGGACGCGCTCGAAACGCGAGAATAGATATAGTAGGTTCCAGGCGCACTTGCCTCAGCAGTCGGCGCCGACGATGAATTAAATAAAATAGATGTGCGTTCAATGGAACGCGAAAAATTGTTTTACTCGTTATCGGCAAGGTCAAACCACGAATAAAAGCAGCTCGATTGAAAAACGGCGATACATCGAGGCACGGAAAAAAAACGTCGTAATTTACGTAGCGCGTTCCCAAGCGTATAACCATTTTAAACGTCCATATCGTGATGCGTGGCGATCGAACTTCATTTTTTTTTGGAAACTGCCGGCGGGCATCGCGGGGTGGGCTTCGCAAATGGACGGTTGGAATCGCCATTCCACGGTATCTCCTTCGCTCCATTTAACCCCGCAAACGGCAATGACAGAAGGCGTAATGGAATTGGGGTAACCCCGACCAATGGGGCTGCATGATCCTGTCGGTTATTCGTGCTCGATTGGCTTTCCACCCCCCCGAGGGCCGATGTTTCGGGATAGGAGGGCTCGTCCTTGCATCGATTCCCGCTGCTCACAACGCGAAACGCCGCTTACGTTTCGTGCCGATTTTTCTTTACGAAGTCGAATTACCGGTTGGCAAATTTTTTCCCCGACAAAACAACCTGACGAAATCAAATTAGCGATCGGTACATTATTTTTATTAGACCGACTCGGTGAAATTAAATTACCGATCGTCGGATACTCGAGCGATCAACGAGATACCAATCTCGAGCGATTCTAAGCAAAGAGGAAATTAAGGCGCGACTCGCAGTATAAACTAGAACGATCGCAAGGAGTATCGAATCAAACGTCAAAAGTAAGAGCTGAAATCATTCTCGAGGAAGTCGGCGTATCGTCGACCGGTTTCGGTCGAGCTTCAATCCGAGCAAGAGAAGTATCCCGCTAAAAATCGTCGATACAGGGCTAGACTCGGAGCCTCCTGGGCCAGGCTCGTATTCGAAGGTGCTCGAAAAATTCCAGGCCCGACTTCTATGGGTTCCCGTAACAACGAGGCTAATTGCGAAAAACAAAGAGAGGCCTGCCAATAATACGTGTCGGGGGAGTCGTAAATAATGTTGCAGGGGTTTTACACGTGCGTATACGGTACCGCGGGACCCGCTGATTGGTCGGCCCGGTAGAGCCGCTAATTGTGTTTTATTAGTGCTCCCTTTCCCCTTCACCACCGGACATCTGCGGTCTTAGCTAACTAACCTCCGCCCATGTACTAACTATAAACGACATTGTTATTAAGGGACCTTACCACGGTGTAACGAAAACCCACACATAGGCGGTCGCTCAGCTCGCGTGAGTATAAAACACGCAGGGTACAGGGCCTCTCGGTACTTCTGATCCTCGTTAGGGGCTGTTAAGGAACCAGCTCGGTGAATCTACGCTTTCATCGGGCTACGTTAAGGGGGAAAGGCCAGGAGCACGATACGTCTGAGACGACGTTAAAAGCCCTGGCGTAATCGTTCCCGCGGTCGCGCGAGCTAACGTGGAAATATGCAACGGACACGCTTCGCTTTTTACCCCGACGCGCGTCTTCGAGGATTCCGGTTAAACTCATTGCGATCGGCACATTTCTCCGATGGGAGCGGCAGCTATGTCGGAGCAAATTCAGGTTTCCGAAGTTATTTTTCTCGAAGCGATTTCGAAGGAATATATGGATATTAGACAACGCGGAATATGTTGAGCGTGTAGGACGCGCGTATTCGTACCGCAGAAAAATAATTTCGTCCATCATTTTAGCGATTTTCATAAATAAGATCGTGCCGACTGCTCGACCGAGATCGAAGCTTGAAAATGTAGGTTCTTAGATCGAATGCTTGCATACTGTCGTTGATCCTATTGATTTAATCGACTCGGTTCCATGGGACGATGAATAATTAAGGACGTATTTCACATATCTGATAAAACTCGAATCTCGATTTTCTGCCACTAGTCTTCATCGATCCACCATACCAAAGCTCTCATCGGCATCTTTACTTGACTCGTCGAATTTATCCTTACACGAAAAGAGGCTAGATCATAGAATCCTTCCTAATAACGGATAGAGCAAACGCAAACCGAGCCTTCATCGCTGTAGTTTCGAGAGGAGTCGAAAAGCTCGAGAGCGATCTCGTCCCCGGGGGCGGAGACCAGCGAAATGATTCCCTTTTCCTTCCACCGGTGGTGGGGGAGGGTGTCTCGGGAGGAAGGGGCAAGTCTTATTACACGGAGGAGAGTCGGGCATGCTGGTGCAATCAAATAAATTAGTCGGAATTACGCGGGGCCGTGAGCCGGTGGGTAGTGTAGGCGCTCACCGCTCGTCCTCGCCACCAATTAGCGGAGCTTTATCCTGCGCTGTTCTTATACGTGTATATATATATATATATATATTTTTTTATACATGTATATATGTATGTTTATATAT
>JBCFXI010001657.1:0-44474 GCA_038496175.1 Ampulex compressa | reverse complement strand
TATATATATATATTTTTTTTTTTTAATTCGTATATGGAATTATGCGAAACTGTCGATATACATTATTCGATACTACCGACCACGGATATAAAAATGATCTCACACTCTATACCAATTCGCATATTATAATAGATCTCGATTAGTTACTGCTCGATACAATATCCTTGTAGTATTTCTTCTCAGTTCATAATAATAGGGTACCAAATCCTACTTTCTTATATAAATTTATAATCGAAATAATATAAATGTATCCTTAAAATTCGTATGTATTCATATTTCACTAAAAAATAAGATTATATTTTAACAATTTATCAATATTAATTCATATTTGAAACAGTAAATCAATGAATTTATGAATAATGAATAATGAATATATATACACACATTGCATACAAATATAAATATTATATATATAAATATATATACATATTAAAATATTATATATATATATAAATATATATACATATTAAAATATTATATATATATATATTTACATTTATATTCATACATCCTCGAAAGGAAACAAATCACGCATTCAAGGATTAAGATATGGCCAACGTCTTAAGCCCATTTCCGATTAGTGGCCATCGTATCTTTGCGTCCAGCGGGAGATACATCACGGTACCCCAGGAACGACGAAACAATGTGCATATCCATCTTTCCACGATGTTTCCCCGACAGGGTAGCCGGAGAGGCCAGGGCCAGGGTGGGAGGGGGCGAGGAGGCGGAGGAAGGGGGATAAACTCGCCTGCGGAATGGAATTCAACGATCGGTTAGGCATTCGGTCGTAGAACAGCGAGCCGTTTGTGCGGAATATCCGATCTTCCTTCGTACTGTCCGTCCCTCGTCTAGCCTATGACGTCCTCCGGTTTTTTGCCGTATTAGACCAGCCGATCGGAATGCGCTCACCATAGTGAGCCTCGTGTCTCTCCATCGGGCGTATCTCGAACAAGGACTATTTTCAGCCAGAAAGGAGTCGGGAAGGTTCTTCCATCCGAACGCATCAGCCATCGCTGTGCGTTGGACCTTGGATGAGGAGACGAGGAAATTTTTAGGACTCGATTATGAAAGTTTAGGTTTAATTCTTTATAGTGGATGGTTGATGTTGAATGGTCTTTTATTGGATGTTGATCGTTTTCGATTTTGTGGATCAGCATGGTGATCAGAGGTCGCTAAGTGATTTATTCTTGGCACATAATTCGCTTCTTCTTCATGAACGTGAGACAGTAGGGAAAGGGGTACTGCTGAAGTATCAGAGATTCCATATACCAGAGGCTTGATTCCTTGAGACGTGTGCCAGCTCCTCACGTCCCCCTGCTCCAGATCCAAACAAACCCGAATAGTCGCTCCAAGTCCAGAAATCCCTTGCTAGCAGCGATCGTCCATCCACGATCCTCCACACGAGCTCCCATACAAAGCGCTAGCTCTATCATCGGCACAGAGACGATTAACTCCATCATCATCCACACGGACGAGCCCCTCCCTCTTCCTCCACATAATACAAAACGAACACGGCCGAGCAGCGCAACCCAGCGGAGGGTTAACTCCATCATCCATCCCCGTGGCCTAAGTAGGATCTCAAGCACCCCCCTCTTCGGCATACCCGACCTACGGGCCGATCCCCTCGGAATTAATAAGGAGCACCGCGAGCGGGTCCACACCGAAGAAAGTTATCGCTCCGTGCCAAAAATATTGACCGCGCAGCGGCATAAAAAGCACCCAAGGCGGAAGAGGGCTTTGCAGAAGGAGGAGGAGAAGGATGAGGATGAGGAGGAGGAGGAGGTATGAAGGAGGAGGGTTGGAGGGAGAGGAGGAAAGGAGGAGGAGGTGGGTTAAGGCAGATGCCGTGGGGAGATACAGAGGGGTGGCGCGCAGGGCCCTCTTTCCGCGAGGCGAGCGAACCGGCTCGTACCACGATACCATCTGCGTCCCCCTCCTTCAACCCCCCCCCCCCCCCTCCACCCCCCGACAATAATAGTGTGGACCGAGAAATATGCGCGGCGGGGCCCCTCGCGGGTTTTTGGAGGGGGGATGAGGCCCTGCGGGCTCTCCTGGAGGGGGGAGGGGGGCGTCGAGGGGCGCGCGCACCGGGCCAGCGGCTCTTAGACGATCGGAGACACGGCTGATGGGCCAGTAGTGGCCCCAGAAATTCCAACAAGGACGGGGCATAATGCGCGACTCAAGGTCGGTTCTACTACCGAGATGGGACCACGTTCAGCAGGGTCGTACCGTGACCTCGGGAGGCCCTCCCTCTCCCCTGTGCGATTCCTTTTGCTCCCTCTCTTCTCCTTCTTCCTTCTGTTGTTCTTCCTCCGCTGGAGCTCCTCCTTCCTCTTCCACTGGCTTCATCACTTCTTCTTCTTCTTCTCCCGGCCCTTCCTCTTCCCCTGGCCTTTCTTCTTCTGCTTCTGCTTCTTCTTCGTCTTCTTCGTGGGCTCGCGTTGATCCTTTTTTATATTCTTCTGCCTCCTCCTCCTGCTCCTCTGGTTTTACTACCGACATGGGACCCCTCGGCAGGGTCGTGCCGTGACCTCGCGAGGCCCTCCGCCTCGATACTGCGATTCTCTTCGCTGCTGCTTCGTCTTCTTCTTCGTGCTCTTCTTTTGATAGTTTGTTTTCCGCTGGTATTTCTTCTGCTTCTTCCGCTAGTTTGTTTTCTGCTGCTACTTCTTCTTCTTCTTCCTCTTCGTGGGATCGCTTTGGTCGTTTTTTATATTCCTCCGCAGCTTCCTCCTACTTTGGTTTCGGTATAAACATGGGACCCCTCGGCAGGGTCGTGCCGTGACCTCGCGAGGCCCTCCCTCTGGAGACTGCGATTTTTCCGCTGCTTCTTCCTAGTATTATTCTGCTGCTGGTGTATCTTCCTCTTCAGCAGCTGCTGGTTGGTCTTCTTCCGCTGGCTCATTTCTACTGCTGCTGGATTTCTTCTTCTGCAGCTGACTTTTGTGCCCCGTGCCTTCGCTTTGATCGTTTTTCATATTCTTCCGCCCCTTCTTCTGCTCGTTTTTCCTCCTCTGGTTTTACTACCGAGGTGAGACCGCGTCCAGCGGGGTCGCGGCGCGACCTCGGTAGAGCATACGTCCGTACTTCTGCTTCTTCTTCATCTTCCTCTTCCTCTTTTCTCCCTTTTCTCAGTCATCAGTCATCATATCAGTCGTTCTTTCTTATCTATTGGGTTTTTTCTTGGTGTATTTGGTTTGATGGTTTTTCATGTTCTTCTGCCCCTCTTTCATCTTCTTCTGATTCTTGTCCTTTTTTCTTTGTGGTTCTTCTTCTTCTGCATACCTTTAGTTTGATCTGTCGTATTCTTCTGCTTCTTCTTCCGTTAGTTCTACTTCTCTGCGTCCTTCCTCCTCTGGTTCTTCTGCCAAGATGGGATCACGTTCAACAGGGTTGTACCATGACCTCTAAAGACCCTCCCTCTCAGCTCTATTTTCTTTCGCTTTTTCTTCTTTTACTTTTCTTAGTTTGTACGTTCAGTTTGATCTCATTGCGCATTCTTCTGCCTTCTCTTCCATCGATTCCTCTTCGAAGAGCCTTCAATGACGAATATCAGGGTGGAATTCGAGGGTTTGGAATGTTGGGCTCTGGTCCTAATACGAGAGATTGCTCTTGGTTGTAACGCGATTCCTAGAATCAGGGATTGATTCTCCATTAACAAATTTCACGGTTGCACTCGTGTAGGGTTCATTTAAAGACTGACTTCGAGGAATGCCACGGAAACCATTAGGATGATTGGAACCGTTCATTATTTCTAAAAGAAATTGGTCGACGTACTCTCCTCTAATTACCACACACACACATAAACAGAATAAAACATATGCGGATTCCCAAAACACGCAGCGTCACAAATCCCCAGTCATTTCTCTAAAAAGAACGACCGAACTGTTATTCTACAAACTTCTACAGCCTCAGTAAACAAGCACCAAACTCAAATATCCACATTCAACAATCCCCGCCTCGGGGCAAAGCGACGCAAACACCCCAAGAATACGTCTTCGCAAACCTCGAGAATGCAACAACTGTCAACAAGGACACAAGAACAAAGAATTCCAAAATACAATTTAAAAAAAGAACTCCACAACTCAGTAACAAAGAGCAAAAAAAAAAAAAAAGGGAAATTACATAGCCATCAATTTCCCAATTCCGAGAGCGCCATGAGACTCACAAGAATCTCTCGCAAGTTTCCACAAGAGAGGGTGCAGGACCAGGAATCCCAGAGGCGCCCTCTCGCGACGGTCCTGAGGGACACCGGGATGAGGCCCGCCTTTTTACGCCGCTCGAAGGAAAGAGGCGCTCGCGGCCTGGCGGGAGCAGGAGAGGATCGAATAAAGGAGAGGAGGAGAAGAGGAAGAAGAAGAAGAAGAAGAAGAAGAAGAAGAAGAAGAAGAAGAAGAAGAGGCCCCTGCGAGATGGGCGCCGGAGGAGGATCGAGGGAAGAGGGATGGAAGAGGGAAGGAGCAGCGCGCGCCAAGAGTCCGAGGGAGGAAGGAAGAGGAGGACGCGCGCAGGGATGAAGGACTCTGTCCGCGAAGGACGAAGGAGGACGCGGGACGCGCGGATGGACGAGGAGAGAGGCTGAGGATGGAGGAAGACAGGGGTGCGAGCGGGGGAGGGAGAGAGGAATAGAGCGGAGTGAGAGAGATGTACACAGAGTGGTTCGAGGAAGACGAAGCACTCGAACAAGATAGAGCGAGAGAGGAAAGCCAAGAGTAGATTCAGATGGTACGAGAGAGAGCGAGAGGATCGACTACAAGGGAGTGAGAGGGTTTGAAAGAGCGAGAAGGTCGTATCGAGTGGAAGAGTTAGTTAGAGCAGGATGAATCACGCGAGAGGGAGTGAGACAGAGAGAAGCTAAGCGAGGAACCGAAGTATAGAAGCAAGAGGATCCCTATAAAGAAGCGAGAAAGATATATACACGGAGCGTAAGAAAGAGAAGAACAACCAAGTGCGAGTAAGACGCAGTGCTCAAGAGTCGCGAGCCCATTGGTAAAAGCGAGATAGCCAAGAAAGGGAGGAAGGACGCGATTGGTCGGAGGAGGACAGCGCGCAGGAGCAGGACGGCTCGATGGAGCGAGAGGGAAGATCGCGCGAGTCGACGAGCGAGACGAGGACCGCGCTACTTCGAAGGAGCAACGAGGAGGGCGAATGGCGAGCGAGAAGCGGGCGAAGAGCAGCAGCGAGAGACGGAGAGAGACGGAGTCTCTCCGCGAGCAAGAGGGAGCGAGAGGGGCGGCTCTAATAAAGGACGTCGATAGGCACCGGTGGTGGGGGCAGGGGTGCAAGCAGGGGGAGGAGAGGACCGGCCTGGCGGCGCAAGAAGCGAAGTAAGAGAAGGCAAAAAGAGGAAAAAAGGTGGGATCCCTTAAAAATTGAGACCCACGGAGGTGGGGATCGGAATTTCGGGCCCCGTAAAGCGGCCAGTCTCGAGGAGGCCTTCGCGAAGATGAGGTGAGGAGAGAAGAGGAGAGGCCCAGAGCGAGAGAGAGAGAGAGAGACGAGAGAGCGAGCGAGCGAGGCAGGGCGGCGTGGAAGAAGAGGAAGCAGAAGAGAGGAGGCGGAGGAGGAGGAGGTGGAGGAGGAGGAGGAGGAGGAGGAGGAGGAGGCGGAGGAGAGGCGAGAAGACGAAGAAGAAGAGGAAGGCATACCGCGTACCCGTGGCCAGTCCACCGTGTGCCCGGCATGGACCGTCAGTACACTCTCTGCGTACTCGTACCGGCGCACCAGTACCGCACCTACGTCGACACATATCGCCAGCAGAGTAATCAGCGCCGCCATAGGCAGAGGCAGCGGGCCAGGGAGCAGCAGGCCCACCAGGAGCAGATCTACGAGAACGTCGTGTCCCAGTACCGCATGAGGATGTGCTACCACAACGATTACGAGAACGACGAGCAGATACAGAGGTTTTACTGGGAGCAGTGCTACAGGCGCGAGGAGACCGACGCCACGGCTTACTACTACTGCGAATACGTAAGGACGATCAGGATTACGTGGCTTCGGTTTGGCGCTGCTCGAGAGATCCTCGGGGATATTCGACGAGTGGCTTCGAGGGCGCGATAAGGCCCTCGAGGACGATATGGTAATGGGAGGACCAGGAGGGTTGCGTGATACGTTTACGTGAGTGGGCCCACGGTGCTGATGGTTCGCGATAAGGGCTGACAGAGCCGGGAGGTTCCTTGAATTGGGAATTTACGATTGTGCGAGACGCGCCTCTCGGGGAGGGGAGGCTGTGACGATGGTTCGTGATAAGGGATGATCGCTGAGGAGGAGGCCGTGGAGGAATGCTGGCGAATATAAGTTTGGGTTTTGGAAGTGACCAGGGATGAGGGTTTCTTGGATGTTTGGAAGGAGGTCGATGTTTATGCACGATGTGTTTGTTCCTCGACCAGATGTCCTATGTTTATAATTCTGTGCTGAGTAGAATTTTATAGTAAGTTCTAGAATAAAATTCTGTGATTAATGGAATTATAGGCGTAGGATGTTTGGTGTGTATAAGAGATAAATCGATTCAGGTGTTCTTTAAACTCTTCTTCTGGGCGAATGTTTCTCGAATTGAAGAATTCTTCGGATAAAAATCACAGGAGGGGGCGAATAATACGTGACATCTTTCGCACGTTTTACTTTTGAGCAAGGCTGATCATTTTTTCTGATATTTAAACTCTTTTGATCATGAGGACATATTAAATAAATGCTCGGTATGTCTAAATTCCATAAATCTGACCTTTTTTATACGTTGTCCTCGTATTATCACAGGCATAGATTCTATTTGAGAACAGTGTCGTCCTTTTCTGCAAATTTGTGTTATCGCAAATGTGCGCTTTCGAGCGGATTGTTCCCAGTCTTGCTTTGTACCTCAAGTGAATCGTGAATAATTTTGGACGACTGACGACTAAGAAAGATACGTTGGAGGAAAAGAGAACTCGCTTACATACATAAATTAATAATAATAATGAAGTCATAAAATATTACAAATTTTCAACTTATACCACGCTTACTTGAACATAATGTTCTTACTTAGAGACGCGTTGCACCCCTTGTATATTTTACACAACCCCCTAAGTATATTTTATACCTCAGAAAGATCATCGTAATTTCAAAGAACTGGTTATCAAAACCATAACTTTGTTTTTTGGTCAGTGGGAAATTATTCGCGACCGGAAGGATCAACCCGAAGGCTTTGATTGACAGAATTCAATATCGACTGCCGCGAGTAGGGAATACAAATGTCGGGTGATTTCGAGTTTTCTTAACATCGACTACCAGGGAAGTGCCTTGGCAAATGCACACCGTGATATTTAGCCAATATTTCCATGTACATCAGAAACGTGGAATAAGATTTGTAATCGTTTCACGTACTCGAGAGGCAGATATACGCGGTAAATAATCAATGCACCTTGCAATCTTGCTGGAAATACGTGTAGCAGTAAGTTGCCGCGGTAAATACTTTACGAGCCACGATTCCCCCCTCCCTTTCTTTGCAAATCTCTGCCCTCGTCGAACATACGAGCCGATGTGCAGGGTAGTATAGTACACGGACAAGTAGCTCACAAGCCAGCAATGATATTAATCCTGCCTCGAGTAGCTCGAAAGTGATATTTCATCCATCGTTTCTGCTGCAAGTCGAATAACATTTCCCCTGGAATTTGTGGATCGTGAATTAAAGTGTTACGCCATGTAATGATCGCGAAATAAACTACCGTCTTGAATTTATTTTGTATTTATGCAAGTATAAATCGGTGGGGAATTCATCTGTATTGGGTGCACGAATAGGAATTTCGTTACTCGAACGTCGCTGTTATTCCATGAATTCGAATCTCGTTACTCGAACATCGCTATTGGTTCGTAAATTCGAATTTCATTGATTAAACACCGCTATTGGTCCACGAATTAGAATTTCGCTACTCGAACCTCGCTATTGGTCAGTGAATTCGAATTTCATTATTTAAACACCGCTATTGGTCAATGAATTAGAATTTCGCTACTCAAACTTTGCTATTGGTCCGTAAATTCGAATTTCATTGATTAAACACCGCTATTGGTTAATGAATTAGAATTTCGCTACTCGAACCTCGCCATTGGTCCGTGAATTCTAATTTCATTAGTTAAACATCACTATTGGTCGCAGTTCGCCATGGAGGTTAAAAAGGGGGTTGAAAAGTGGCAATGGAGGCAGAAGAAAAATACGTTACAACGCCGTACTTCACGGCATTGTGATAGCGCGCATTCCAGGGGGATTATCGAGTATTACATGCTTTCCTTCTTACCAGCTTCGAGGGGAACGGAGGAGCGCCGTAAATTCCGGAGAATCCTCGTGTATCGCGTGTCCGCGGTCTCGCATAGTTTTCCCCCTGTCGAGCGACTTTCGTAGGGTCTGTCGCAAATTCCACTCGTAAACTCCAGATTTCGAGCTTCGATATCGTCCTCCTCCTCGATTCTGAACCTTGTGAACGATTTTGAAAATTGCTCCGAACAAGATTCGAAAGAGGAGAAGGAAAATTAGAATTTACTTTGGGACGTGATTACGTTTTCTATGAAAAATCACGATTAGAAACACAGAACCACAAGGTTTTTTTTAATTTATCATAAATAATGTCGTGGTTTGAGGAGCAATATTGCTCTATAAATAATATATGTTCTATAATAATATTTACATTAATTCACTGGAGCAAAAAGAATAGGAGGACTATGTATTATTTTTTAGTTTACTTTATGCGAATCAATCTCTCTCTCTCTCTCTCTCTCTCTCTCTCTCTCTCTCTCTCTTTCTTTCTCGCAATTTCAATTTCTGTGTCACGCAATGCGTATAGATTTTGAAGCGAGGTCAAGTATTACGTTCATTATCGTTATTGAATATAGCAAATAGTGAGGCATAGGATGCAAATGGATTTTCTGCGAAAGGATTCCCGATGAGAGGTAATACTGTACAGCTCGTATTCATAGTCGAAGAGACATGGAAATAGGCACGACGATAGCTCGGCGTTGAAAACAATGAGGAAACTTCGTGTGTAACATGAGCATAAGTCAATGCGATTAACTGGACTTATAGGATTTTTATAAATTCGTGTGCTAAAACCGTTGTGCGATGTCTAATTTTTGATACTCATAATAATCATTTCGAATAACCAGAAGTAATATTACAAAGTGGCAAAAATGTCTATCACTGCTGGATAAGAAACTTTGATCAAAAATCAATGAAACAAACTTCAGAGTTTAAGGTACATCGTTGCAATAATGACTTAAAGTTTTTTTTAAAGTTTTTGCACTTTGCATCTACGCTTCATTAATTTTTTCTTGTGAGTCCACTTGACTTATAAGGTTTGTATAAATTCGTATACTAGAATCGTCAACCAGTGTCCAATTTTTGATATTCGAAATGATCGTTTCGAATAACCAGAAGTAACGTCACAAAATGGCAAAAATTTGTATAAATGCTGGATAAGAAGCTTCGATCAAAAGCCAATCGAAGGAACTTCACAATTTAAAGTTGCAATAATCGCGCGCATGCCCTTAAAGGAACACGCATTTCCACTTTATCGGTTCCTTACCTTGTACCTTGCATTTACGCCGCAATCTTTTTCTCCCTCTTTCCTTAAAATCGCCAAAGGAGCAGCTAACGATCCTCCCAAAAACGCGCAGCGAACCGTCGAAAGAAACGCGCATCGCCACTTTATCGACATTCTGCTCCTCCCTTTGCATAAATTCGACGAGCGGCCAAATAACGATGCTCCCGATAACGCGATTCAAACCTTTTAAAGGAGTTGCATTAACGCTTTATCAACTTCTTCATTTTCCCCTCGCGCCCACATCTCGTCCTCCTCGCTTGCCATCTCCCCGCTTCCACCTCGATTCCATTATCCCTCGCTTTGCGCTCGCGCCTCCTCCAATTTTTACTTTTTACCTCGGTTACATTCGGCAGAGCGAGCGGATAACGGTCGTGGAATTGCGCCCAGATTTTTACGGGCTCTCCCCCGATCGCGAGGTTGCAAATCGCGCTGAACCTGTTGCACGTACCTCTCGCGCATCTTCCGCAACATTGTGCGGTGTGCCGAGGCGCGGTTGTAAATTACGGGAGATTTTCAAGCGCAGCAGAGTTGCGAGGTGGTTTTCGTGATCCCACCGGGTAGCACCGGCAACCGGAACGCCGCGATCTCCTTTTTTATTTATTTATTTATTTATTTTTTTTTTTTGGACACCGCAGAGAACCTCGGTATGAATATCGAACGATCTTCTTGCTGCCTTGAGTGTTTCTTTCTTTTTTCCTTTTTTGGGTGAAAACATCCCTTGAATGGAACTTGCTTTTTTATTGGAATCGCGCGAGGTGTATTGAGGATTGTGATTTATGTGGAAATCGAATGTTGCGATTGATTCATTATGTATTATAGGCGTGCGATGTAAGTGATAAATGCAACGCGAGTGATAGCTGGAATTTTTGGTTGTGGAATTTGGTACGATATAGGCGAAGAGATGCATCTTCGTGTATATTAAACATTTTAGAAAGAATATATATACATATATATAATATGCATGCACGACGTGTGGAATCATTTCTGTATAGATGCACGTTTGCTCTTTTCTCGTATCTCGATTGTAGACCAAGAAATGTCTTCGAAGTAGTCAAAGATGTACACCATAATTTCTGTATAGAGACAAATTTCTTGTTTCTTCATATCTCGAATTTTCTGACATTCGTGAAGAAATAAATCTCCAAAGTAGTTTAAGATATACATCATAAATTCTGTATAAAGACAAAGTTTTCCCTTTTCCACATCTCGAATTTTCTGATATCCACGAAACTCCTTACAATTATAATCGAAGAAACGAATCTCCAAAGTAGAGACAAATTTCTCCTGTCCATAGAGACAAATTTCTCCTGTTTCCACATCTCAAATTTTCTGTAATCCACAAAACTCATTATGATTACAGTCGAAGAAACGAATCTCCAAAGTAGTCAAAGATCTACACCATAAATTCAGTGTAAAGACAAATCCGTCCTTTCCCCTCATCTCGACTTCTCTAACGTCCACGAAACTCGTTATGATTGCAGGCGAAGAAGGAAATCTACGACGTGAAGCAGCAGAGGTTGTGCCTGGCCCAGGATGAGTACAATCACCTCAACAACGCTCTAACCACGCTCGGCGCATCGCGTACCAGTTGTGAGTACATCTTTATGCGATACTCGACGATAAGAATACTCCAGTCGGTCAGAATGAAGATCGAGGGAGCGCAATTTCGCGCTCCTCTTCGTGGCATCGAGATTCGAGCCGCTGCTTTCCTCGAATCGACGCGATCTTTGATCACCGCGATCGATTTATCAATTGATCTACGAACTGGTTTCGTTTATCATTCTTTCGTTACGTTACTCGTGATTTAGGAATTCCTCTCGCGACAGAGGTGAGGATGTTAGCGAAAGAAACGTTGGAAGCGTTTCGCTTGGATATTTGTACTCCTCACTTCATAGCTCGTGATTGAAGAGCAAGTAGTGATTCTTGGTGTTACAGATGTAATATTCGCATGGCTTATTTAATTGTATATTTGGTTTTATGGAGCTGGAAATTCAGTTGACACGTATTATTTTTGCGTGGAATAATAAGAATCTTTGACCACTGGTGCTTTTATTATTGGCCACTTAATTATTTGATCAGTGGTGTTTGATTTAATTGTTCGCAGTAATTACTAAATTATAACGTTAAATTAAATTAGTATTCGAATACTGTAGAGAATTAAATATACATCCCTCTGTAAGACCCAGAATTACTGCTTATTCCATTTATAATCCGCGATTATCCACGCTTTGCAATGTAACCTTGATCTCTTCTTCGCGAATTTCTCTCGCGATCAGTGCAAGAATATCCCAAGAATTCTAAGAGTTCCAATAATCCCAATAGAATAGAAGAATCCTATTGGGTTGGCAAGAGAGTATTTTCGTCTTTCCAATCCCACTTGTTTCACCATTTCCCAATAACAACCAGAATTTTCACGATCGTCCGCTTATAAATTCACCATAAACATCGCAAAAGGTCGTCGAACAAAGTAGAAAATACATTATCGATTAAATCTTCATACAAAATCCATTATATAAACAAATACAAAATAACACAACATCACAAATATTTATATTCATACAAATAAACACAATATATATAATCACAAATACTCCTCTATTCACATAAATGAATACAAAAATTCTTTACACAAAAACACCAATCTCATTTCACATTGAAACTTTCCCATCGTCTTGCCAACCCAATAATGGAGTAGAAGAATTCCAATAACGCCCTCGATTCATATTCACCGAGCTGAGCAGCTTCGCGAATCGTTAGTCTCCTTCGTAATCGCAGAAACGAGGCGATGCAACGAGGAGGATGAAAGAAAGGAGGGGGGGAGGCGAAGAAAACGCTTGCGGTCGAGGCTGAAGCGTGACGCTTAAAAGGCGACGCTGAGGGTTTTCTCGGTTTACAGTGTGTTCCAGCTCTAGTTCATTGAGCACCAAGTACGATCCGGACCTTCTCAAGTCCGACGTGGCGCTCGCGAGGAGCAGAGTGTCCCGACTGAAACGAGAACTCGAGCAGATACGGGCGGAGATGAACTGCACCCAACGAGGAGTGGACACTCTCGCGAGGTATGGCCTTTTATTCTGTTATTATGATTATTTACAACTGAGCGTGTAATAATTTACGCGAGATTTGAAAGGCAAAGCCTCTCTGTTTATATGTGATCCGTTCTATTTTATGTGGAATGCTGTACTGTGTACGGTGTGAATCGATGAAGTGTACAGTTTTTCAGGTTGTGATCAGGGTATAATTTAAATATGCTTGATGATCATTGTACAATGCTATAAACGACATTGGAAAAGAGGTTGTGTGTAGGATAGAGTTCCATTTTGAAGACCAGGCTTTAAATTCCGCTCGTTATTGATGGTTTTTCCTTGTGATATGTGTACTGTAGCTCCGGTCGTTCGGAAACCACCTTAAATAGTAGGCCCTAGACCAAATGACTTAGTAATCAGTGCCATAAGTTAATTAAAGAAAGAAAGAGGGAATATTCGTACACCATCACTCGTGGAGGATTTGTCGCGTGATATGTATATCGTAGCTCTGGTGGTTTGGAACTCGCCTTAAACAGTAGATCCTAAACCACATGAACTTAGTAATCAGTGCCACGCATTAACGAAAGAAAGAACGAAAGAATACTCGCATATCATTAATTCCAGAGGACTTTCCACGTGATATTTATACTTTACCTCTGGTAGTTCGAGATCTACCTCCAACAGCAAATCCCAGACCTTATAACCTTAATAACCAATGCAAAAAAAAAAGAACGAATGAAAGAAAAAAGACTAGAATATAAAGTCCGTAACACACAAATCCTTCGTCCATCAGCGTCGAGCAGAAGCTGAGCGGCCACCACGGCGGTTGCTACAACATCACCGAGGCCCAGGCGATAATGACGGAGCTGCGGAACATCCAGAAGTCCCTGAGCTCCGGCGAGAAGGAGAAGGCGGAGCTGATGCAGTCCCTGGCCCAGCTGAAGGACGAGCTGACGAGGCTGCAGCTCTGCGAGGGCAGCCCCGAGGCCAGCACCCTGAGCCTGCCCCAAGAGAAGCTCAGCACCGCCTCCCAGACCGACTTATCCGGCGAGCTGGTGCCGATAGGCACGCGCCTCGCCGAAATGGCGCGCATGAGGCTGCAGTACGACGAGGCCAGGAAGAGGATACAGCACATCCAGCAGCAGCTGGCCGACCTCGAGGAGAAGGTCACCCCAGGGCAGACGGAGAGCGACAAGGACAAGCTGCTGCTCTTCCAGGAGAAGGAGCAGCTGCTGCGAGAGCTGCGCAGCATAACTCCGCGCACCAGGACCCAGCAGGACATGAAGAAGATCCAGTGCGAGATCCGGCGCCTCGAGCAGGACCTGAACAACGCCCTCGAGCTCTCCAATAAAACGATAACCGACCGCGTGCGGCTCCACGAGGAGAAGCAGCTGCTGCTCCAGCAGCTGCGCGACGCCCTGCGCTCCATGGCGATGCTCGAGGGCCAGCTGAAGACCCTCAGCGCGAGCACCCTCTCCGTCAGCAGCAGCTCCAGCCTCGGCAGCCTCAGCACCACCAGCAGCAAGGGCTCCCTCAGCTCTGGCCTCAGCTTCACGGACATCTACGGAGGTCCCCAGTGCCTGGGCTCCGTGACCTCGCAGCAGGAGCGACCAGTCGACATGGTCGACCTGCACAGGCGGGTCGAGAGGCTGCTGAGGGGCTCCGAGCAGGCCAACCTCGTGGGCACACCCTCGCCTGGCAGGTCCCAGCCCAGCCTGTCGCCCAGGTCCAGCCTCTCCAGCGTCAGTCCTCCCGTCTCGCCCCTGTACGAGAACGCGCCAGTGGGTCCTCCTCCCGCTTACGAGCACGTGGAGCTGCAGAGAAGGCAGCACCAGAGGCCCTCCACGCACCTGGACCAGCTGGAGGACAGGCTGGCGGAGCTGAGGCTCAGCCAGGAGCCCTCTGGGGGACAGGAGAGGCTCAAGCTGGGGCCACATCCGCCCTTGGAGCTGCAGTCCGGGAATATGTCGCAGGGCAGTGGCCTTGGCAGGCCACCCTCCCAGCACCAGCCGCCTCCACTGCCCCAGGAACCCCCGCCTCTGTCACCCATCAGCGAGACGCCGCCTCCGACTGGCATCAGGTCCAGGGCCAGCAGCTCTGGGACCAATACTAGGTCCGTCTCAGCGGCTGTGTCCGATGAGAGCGTGGCTGGCGACTCTGGGGTGTTCGAGGCGTCGAATCGCAGGAGATTGTCGGGTGTTATCGGGGATGTCGATCATCTGGCGTCTGGGGAGATGAGTCTGGAGACTGCGCAGGTGCAGATCAAACTCAGGTGAGGTCTTGGGGTTTTCTTCTTTGGGTTTGCTGGGTTTGTTGACGATGGCGGATGGATATTGGGGTTAATGTTGAGAGTAGGGTTGGTGAAGGAGGATGATGCACTGAAATTACTGGGATGAGGTCTCTAGGATTTTGTGTGTAGTTGTGTACACCTTAGTGATTCTGTTAGTAATTATGGAATTATATTTTAAAGTTATATTATGTTAGTAATTATGGAATGGTATTATAATTATATTATATTATAAAATTCAAAGATATACATAAAGGAGAAGCAAAACGGTTCGAAGTCAAGATGTGGTTTTCAAGATCAGAGATACGATCGTTCGTAACATGTTGATTTTCTCAGGTATTCCGTGAGCGATGGTCTACTTCACGTTGGCATCGAGCGTGCGAGAAACTTGGCTGCCCTTTTCATTCCCAACAACGCGCAAGTGTGAGTGTCCGATTATTTTTCCTACTTTTACAGATTTCTTCCTGTTACATAAACGATCTATGCATATACATATACATATATGTATAGATATACACGCATACATACATATATATTTTATCCGCCAATGAAATCCTCGCGACGGGCTCCTCGTTTCGCCAGTCTGACGTATCTGAAATTGGAATGCAATTATGAAATCCACGCCTGTGCCCGGATCATTGACCAGCTCACCTTCGTTACGTAACGCCGCTATTATCAGCGATACCGTCTCGCAATTAGCCTTATGGCCACCGGGGAATTTATTCGCGTGGCCATTGTGCCGGCACCGCTTGTAAATTCGCGTAATCAGGGGAGAAAAAGGGATAAAGATACACGGTGTCCCTGAAGTTCGATAGCGCGTTTGGGCTTTGATCTAGACGATTTTTGAATGTTAATTTAATTGAGCGTCATAATTCAGTAATCATTTTAAGACAATTCAGCCACGCAAGTGGCCAAATAATGATCGTTGCACGCAAAAATAGTTGTAGTCGGCTGAATTTTCAGCTCTATAAGATCGGATGGAGAATTAAATAAATGCATGAAAACTGCTCGGAAGACCATGAATTATTGCTCGTTTTTTTATCGAGCTTTAACACTGGAACTACAAATATTGTTAAAATGACTACTCAATCGTGTTTTTTTCTTCTACAAAAATTCCACAACTTTATAAGGAGGTATATCCTGAGATTTTTATATGATTTTATTACAGTATACAGAACATTCCCTTTTCTAAAGATATATCCAGTGTCTTAAACGTGTCTGCAAATTGGCTAGTGTCCGCGAGTGTTCCAGTGTTAAGCAAATTTAGACTGTCTCGGTTGTTGCAGACTGGTGAGCATTGCGTTCCCATTTTTTTTTAGGTACATAAAGGCTGCGCTGCTCCCAATGCAGCTTCCCGTGAATCACATGTGCTGCACGAAACCCGTTGTCGATCTGCGCAAACCGACATTCGGTGAGACGTTCCCCATCGCAGTGCCGCTTAACAAGCTTTACACGAAGACCTTGCAGGTGAACGTTTGGTGCACGGGCAGCGAGTCTGAGGAGTGCTTGGTACGTCCTCTTAGTCCGATAATCTATAACTAAATCTAATTCTGATAACCTTTCAATCATTCTCCACGCGAGGACTAAAATCAGTGTTCCATGATCGATGTTCCAAGTGTGAAACATTTTTCAAGCCTTCCATCCATCCTTCATTAACCACTGCAGTCGATTGTCCTAATGCTTCATCAACCAAACGCATCCTCCAGTGTTTTATCAGTCACAGGATAAAACTGATCGCTCTTTATCCTTCACCAATCACTCCTGTCGAGTCCTCCCTGTGCTTCATCAACCAAACACATTGTCCAGTGTTTTATCAGTCTCAGGATAAACTGATCGCTCTCTATCCTCCATCAGTCACTCCAGTCGAGTTTTCCAGTATTTCATCAGCCTCAGGATAAATCTGATCGCTCTTCATCCTCCACCAACCACTCCAATCAAGTCCTCACAGTGTTTCATCAACCAAACATATCCTGCAGTATTTCATCAGCCACAGGATAAATCTGATCGCTCTTCATCCCCCACCAATCACTCCAGTCGAGTCCCTGAGTGCTTCATCAGCCAAACACATCCCCCAGTATTTCATCAGCCCCAGGATAAAACTGATAAATCATCCTCCCCCCCAGGGATCCGCCCAAGTCTCGCTTGCAGACTTCAGCCCGGAATCCCCCAGCGTCAAGTGGTACAACATCCTCTCCTTCCGCTTCATGCAACCATCGGACAGCCCGAGCACCAGCACTAGCAACAGCAACAGCGCCTCGACCAGCATAGCCAGGCAGGCCAGGCACGACAAGCAGGAGTCGGACATCTCCGTCTATCGCGCTGGCCAGAACGCGAAGGAGGAGAGCAGCGACGAGAGCACGATCATCAGCTCTCAGACCTCGACCCTGACGAGGAACCAGGGCTGCGAGGAGCTGCAGACCGTGATCTCCTCGAGGCTCGAGGAGCTGGCCAATTGCCTGGGCAGCCCTGAAGAGGAGGACGAGGATGGTGGCAGCGAGAGTGGGAGCGAGGACAGCGACGAGGAGGGCATCATCGTGGAGATCATGGAGGACAACGTCCTGGAGGATGTCTTGGAGCACGAGGTGAGCTATGATCCCTTCATTGGAGGAGAAAAGTATTTTATCCGTCGAATTAGCCGTGGACCTAATCTTTTCGATGTTGTTTAAATAGGGGAAATTATTAACGTGTAATTATACGAATTAATTTGTTATATAAAGTCTCCACGGACCAGTGGTGCATTAATTTCAATACTTATAATAATAATAATATTTATATAACTATTATTTATATTATTAATATGATTATTATCTACCCTAAGAAAGATCGATAATTAAAAATTATGTTTCACATTTGTACGACTATCGAGGACGTTTCTTGAAATATAAGAACACGTATATAGAAAAGTATTTCATCCGCACCTCTAAGGTGCATCTGAGATGCACAAAATGCATTAAACGTTGCTGCATAAATGAAAAAAAAATGTTTAAAAACAGAACATACTTGTACTTGTATCCAAGTATTTATTAAAATGAAAAAAGGTTCAATTCTACGCGTTTAATCGAGGTTGTTAGTCTTGTCGTGAGATGCGTGGAGGTTTTGTTGAGTTTTGTGGCGAACCTTCATGAAGCTCTTGGTTGGACGACGTAATAGGAGGACGAGGAACTGAACGAGGAAGCCAGGCAGACGCAGGACAAGGAAACGAACACGGAGTGCGTGTTCATTCCTGAGCAGGGCAAGCAGAGGAAGTTGTCAGCCGCCGGTGTCGCACCTGGCGCCGTGCACGACGACAAGAACTCGATCGTGATCAAGAGAAGCCAGACGTTCTCTCCTAGCGCGGCTGTTAGCAAGAATCACTACATCTGCCGGGTGAGTCACTTATCCATTGATAAACATCGTTGTTCTCCTTGGAGACCAGAATCTAGCCCACCTTTTCATTCATAAATATCGTTGTTTCTGTTTGGAGCGAAGGATTTAAGTTGCTCGTCCATTCATAAATCTTGTCTTTTGTCTTTGAGGCGAGGATTTACCATTTATAAATATAATCGTTTGCGTTTAATTTTTCATGTATAAATACAATCGTTTGTGTTTAATCTTTCATGTATAAATACAATCGTTTGTGTTTAATTTTCCATCTATAAATATAATCATTTATGTTTGAGACGAGGATCCACTTCCACTTTTTTGTTCATCCAAGGATTCCGATTATTTTCCTATTCCTAAACGTCTGTCGAATATAATTCTGCGATAATCGAACCATAATTAATCATCCAGTAATCACAAAGTCATCACGATCAATTCTCCAATACCTAAACAATCCTCATAAAAAACCCTACAATAATTAAACAACAACGACAATGAACAACGCAATGATCAAACGATAATCCCAATTCCGCAATAACACAGCACCAATCATAATCAACACTAGAACTACCAAACCAGTCAAAATGACTGGTCAGTCGTTTCTTTAAAAAATCGTAGTACTTTATAACGATGTATTTTTTTAGATTTTCCATGATTCTCATACAGTATTTAGATCATCATTTTGATTTACCAACATTTCCTTTTACTCTCCCCCTTTTTTAAAGATGTGTTCTAAATATGCCCAGAAAGTGGCTAGTAGTTCCAGTGTTAAGCAATCGACCACACATGCCAATAATTAACCAGTAATCACTATTAAATAATTAACCAATAACCACTCTTAAATCACGCAGCTGAACCGCAGCGACAGCGACAGCAGCATGCCGCTCTATCGTCGAGGCGGACCTTTCCAACGCAACTCCGTGGAGAGAAGGTCGCTGAGGTGGCGGAGGCCCTCCTCCGCCCTGAGCTGCAAAACGACCTCGAAGAAGTCCACCCACCTGCCACCCACGGCCAGGACCTCCCTGGACCTCGAGCTGGACCTCCAAGCGCAGCACGCCAGACTGAACAACCTCCAGGACGAGCTGAGCAGGCTAAGGGACCTGAAGCAGAGGCTGGAGCAGGCGCGCGAGAAGGGCGACACCGACCTCGCGACCTGGCTCCTCGAGGACCACAAGTTCCAGAATCTGATGGCGCAGGCGGAGAGCGGGAAGAACGGCAAGAGCGCCGAGGATAAGAAGGTCGAGAAGATGCTGAAGAAGACCTCGAAGGAGATCTACAAGCTCAGGAAGACGAAGGCAGGGAAGGGGAAGCCCGATATCATCTCTTTCAAGTGAGTTTTGTTTTATCGATATGATAAGATGATCGGTAGAAAAATCCTGTACGATGATTACTTTAGGACAGAGAGGACCTATCCTAACTCTGTTTGCAACTAAATGTTGTACTTGGCTTGCCACTAAACTGTCTCTGTTTGTAATTGAATTATGGGTATTGCACTAAACAGAATGCAAGATGTAAACCGAAAGCTTGACAGTAGTTACATTTGTTGGCTGAAGATGTAGACCGAAACCTTGACAGTAGTAATAACACCATTTGTTGGATGAAGCTGTAGCGTTTCCAAGTGACTTTAAGCCACTAGCAAATTATTGGTAGTATTCTGAATAGGGTACCAAGCGAGCACCAAAGCTTGAACTGGAAAACAGTATGAACCATTGGTTGTGAATGATGATTCAATGATTCAATAGCCCTCCAGCCAGGCTTTAACATTCCAATCCGCTAGCTGCTTAAGTGAACAACGGTTCCAGCTGGTTTTTAATCAAGATCCATTCGCTTTTCCAGAGAGAAGATGGCCTTCTTCACCCGCGTGAACCTCAACGTTCCCGTCCTGCCGCCAGAGGAGCTGATCCTCGATGGTCCCTCCACTCTGCACAGGCGATACGCTTCAGAGCCGGTCAGCAGCCAAGACTCGAGCGTCAGGATCGCGGGACACTGTCCAGCGCTCACGACCAGCCGGTCGAACAGCGTTCCAACCGCGAGCACGGCGAGGGCCAGCGCCAACAGCTCGACCAGGTCGACGGAGGAGCCTGTCGCGAACGGTTCCAACAAGTCCTTGAACGCCAAGGGCCGACCTGGCGACGCTGCTGGCGTGCACGGTGCGGAGGTCACTCAAGAGGAAGGCTCGACGAAGCAGACTGACGAGAATGGAGAACCGAAGAGGTACGAGTACGTGGTGGACAGGGTGCTGGGTGTCGAGGTGTAACCTAGGGGTTTGACTCGGTCAGGATTCGTTTGGTAGAAGTTGTGGGTGTGCGTACGATGTGGAAGTTACTCTTGATGTTTGTCGATGAGAGTGGAGGATGGAAGAGATAGCAGTCGACGACATGGAACCAAGGATTCTTACTTGGTCAGGATTCCTTTGGTGGAGGATACAGCTGTGGGAGTTGCAAGAGTGTGTTCGATGTGGATGTCATTGAAGAGGAATGCTCGAGGTTTGTCGATGGATATGGAAGATAGAAGAGTGCATCGTCGAGAGGATGATCCATATTGAGGTCTAACCGACTTGGTCAGAATCGATTCAGTGGAAGTTAGACGAGTGTGCACGATACAGAAGTTTCAAGAGACAAGTTCAAAGCTGAAGAGATACGTCGACAAGGTACTAGTTATTTATCTATAACACAGTACTCTGTTCTATCCATTGGTGGAAGTGGCAGGATGCTGAGTTTAACCAAGGAGAAGAATCGAAGCTGATCGGTAACAGTGCACACCTGAAGAAGTACCTCGTGCAACAAAGCGCTTCTTCATATATAATAAAGCACTCTGCTCCACCCACGGTTCGTTTCCTCAAAGATACTCGTCCAAAAGTTCCACGAACGTTCATGTCCCGGAAAAGACACCCAAGAAGAAACCCCAAAGTCTACCAACCAAACTCGAAAGTGCTCGTTGTGACTCTCACCTCGCAACAGTTACTTCCGCAGAAACAAATACCGCGAAGTTACGCGAATTTGCGAGGTGCAGAGGTTAAGGAAGAACCAAATCTGAAGTCTACCAACGAAAATGGAGAGCTTAAGTGTGAAGGACTCTTCGTGGCACGCAAGTTCGTAGAGATTAAGGTTGTCGAAGTCGAACTCGAAGGAGTGGAAAAAGGTCGACCTGTGGTGCATCGACGAGGAGGGACGGTGGTTTTAGAGAGAGAGAGAGAGAGAAAGAGAGACAGAAAGGAGGAAGCTCGGGAAAGACGTCGACGTGGAAAGGTAACGAACTTAATCCGGGCGGCTATTGATCTGGAGGGTTTAAATTTCACCTTAGACGCGAAGCCTTGCTGGCTTCTCGCAGAATGTTCGTTTGTAAGGTGTATGCAGTACGGAGAAGGAGCGAGAAAAGAATCTACACCTTTCATCCACCTCGAATTATCGGTGCGTCGCGGAAAATATTTCGGGGATGAGCAAGTATTGTCGTTTGCATCTTGGACAGGTGTTTTCTTGTCGCGCGTTTAGATATTATGTGTACATAATATTCGACAACGTATCGAACAAGAATATCTTTCGCCCCTTTCCAGTCTCGCGGCGTATTTAATCTGATTTACGATTTTGTTCATTCTATGAATTTAAAGGGGAAAAATGAGTAAATAGCGTGATTTGGCTTGTCGTGAGCAAGAATTTCGATTTAATGAATATCGTCGCTGATGTTGGGGTTATTGTTAATAACCCTTTTATTTAAAGCATTAATCTTAACGAGGAATAATAATCTGAATGGACTAATGCTTTTCGAGATTAGTTATCGATTCATAAGAATTTCTTTCTTTCTTTTTTCCTTTTAATTGTGGGCCATTAGCTAGGTTTTCAGCAACGTGGCAACGTGTCCTCTCGATCATGGCTTCTGCATCATGAAAGTCACGTTCGAGACTGCACGGTCCAGCTGCTGAACCCTCGTTCCAAAACGACAGTACTCTTTGGCTCGCCGGATATCCGCACCGAATTTCGATAGCGTGAAAATGCGTGAACCAAACGCTCTGTACATAGGAGAACGTA
This sequence comes from Ampulex compressa, assembly GCA_038496175.1. Taxonomy (NCBI): domain Eukaryota; kingdom Metazoa; phylum Arthropoda; class Insecta; order Hymenoptera; family Ampulicidae; genus Ampulex; species Ampulex compressa. The sequence goes on along the minus strand of JBCFXI010001657.1, from coordinate 22,216 downwards.
AATTATTTAAACCAGATTCGCCCGTGTAAACTATTTAATTGTTAGCCGACTCGCTCGGATTCCTCGCGCGCAATTCGGTCGACTCTGGATTTATTGAGTGCACTTGAAGATATCGTCGTTTTCCCGCGCAGTTGCGCCGCGAAAACCAAAATGGCGCCTGATTCCCAAAGTCAGCCATTGAAGCGAGTTCGATTCAACCTCAGGATTTTGAGTGAATAGATTTTTCGAGCTGATCGAGGATTCACGCGGATCGTGACGTCAGTCGAGAGACCATCCTGGAGGAAAGTTAATTATACTTTCTTTTATCACAATTATTTTACTCTACTGTTTTAATTTTTAATAGAAGTACGAAGGCGTTCCGCGCGAATTTCGTGTCAGAAACAACGATATTTTTCGGTACACTCGATGACTTTGATTTTCCCCTCTGCGAAACAGAGCACACGACCCACCGAGCAGCTGGTCTGCGAACCGAGAGTGTAATAACGGAGGGCTACGTTCTCGTCAGTTTTTTGCGCGTTTCAAAACGAACCTCGTCCTTTTTAAACGCGGTCCAACTTTCTTCGCACGTTTCTCAGGCGGGTGTAAATGTTCTTCCATAATTACGTTATTTTTCTTGCTTATATCCGCGGTTCTTACATGTTAGAATAACAAAATTCTCCTCATTCTTTATTCATATAATTATTTTATGTCGTATTAATAGCGGTTTTTTAATTGTGCGATTCGTAAATTATTTTAAAACACGGGAGAGACACGATTTTTATCCTCTGTCCTGTATATTTTAGAATATGATAAAGTCTAGAAGTGTTTTATGCCGTGATAACAAGAGTTTCTACGAGACATTTTAAATGGTGAAAATAAGCACATGTTTTAAATCATATCTTCATTAAGAATTTATTAAGAATCTCCTTCATGATTTATTCCAATCATCTCAACCCCTTTCTTCTCAATATATAGTATAAAGATCCTACAAACCAGCAGATTAAAGTAACACCAAGAATAATAGCAACAATAAAAAAAATAATGCAAAACTTGTATGTACAGTAACATACATTCTCCAATGATACACTAAAAATAAATTCTACTATCGAAGAAACCCGTTCGAATGGAAATATTTTCTACGACCAAAAAATAGTTTCTTCAACCTCGAAAACCTCTGCCCTCGAAAACAGCGACGGAGGTCCCAAAGTTCAGCCCTTATCGAGGGGTAGTTTCTATCAGAACTTCCTTCTCGTTGTCCCAAACTGATTTTTAATATTACCAGAGCATTGCCAACATTATCTGAACATTATATAATAAGAATCGAACATCATAACGTGCGAGAGCGTGGCCCGAGAATTAATCGGACGCCATACCGTGCGCGTCTCGTGGAATCCGCGCGTTTTTGCGGCCAAGCGGTGAGAAATTGTACATAGTTCTGTATATACGCATCGACAATCATGGTTAAGCGTCTATAAATATAGCTATAAATATATAAATAGAGTTTGCGGGGTGGATCGAGAAGCGTCGTCGGTCCTCTTATTCAACTTCGTTGGTCAAGCGAGAAGAAACGGCCCGTACCTGAAGATTAAGAAGATATTTTGGTACATCCGCTGTTTCTTTCTTCCCCACTTTCTTCCTGGAACTTAGGTTAACCCTTCGCACAGAATTCGATCCCTTTTGCATAACACAGGTAGAATTATAGTTCACATTCGAGTCAAGCCTCGAACTTCAGGATGTAAAATCGATAATAATGATTAGACTCATTTCTGATACCTGAAGAATATTAGCTCGAGTGTTTTTCTGATTAAATATAACGATCAATCTATATAATTATCCTATGGATCACCACAAAGAAGGATTAGTGAAGAATATAATATGTAATTGATATGGTCTTCGCGAGAATATATTCCAAGGCATTCTTGATGGAGAGATGAACAAACGAACACTTTATGTAACACGTTTCGACTCTCTTACGAGTCCTCTTCAAGTACATTCAATTAAAATATCCGAATCAGACGTTAAATTTAAAGTGTTCGTATGTTAATCCTTTGCGCTCGAAAGGCGACTTTCAATCGCCACTGTGTTTCACGCTCTAGTGTCTCGTTAGACGCGGCAATCTTTCTTCAAATTAAATCTTAAACCTCCAAGCCATAAGGAGAGTAACCTATACTTAAAAAAAAATACCAACAAAGAAGAACAAACACCTCGATCATTAAACGACCATCCCAAATGGCTCACTCATCAAAAAATTCGTCGAGCGCAAAGGTTTGAAGGTATATTAAATATTAGAGAAGAGTATAAATAGTGCGAAGGGTTAATACGCTTTTCTTCCAATCCAGCACGGAGAGGATATCTATTTATAAAATCCTTGGAGGTGTAATTATCAAAGACACGATCCGAATATTGATCCCAGAGGTCGGCTTCGAGGTTTGAACGAAGGGATGGCCTGTTGGCGAAGCTCGAATCGAGAGGCGACGATGGTTTTCGGTTCTGGCGACGAGAAGGGGTTCTTCGTGCCCCTGGAAATAAGCGTCTGGCGTGGGGGAGCAACCCTTTTCAGGTTCTCTCTCGAGAGAGGAGGTCGATGCGCCGGGCCTAATTACGCCCATGTATTTAATTAATGTTACATTATTGTATTATTTACTACCGCATAGTGTCTTACCCTATCGAATTAGGTATACGATGAAGACGGAGGAGCTCGTTAATGGTATCGATAAGAATGATAATAGCGATAATGATAATTTCGTAAAGAGTACATAACACATAAACACAGACACGTACAGGCCTGCAGGAACAACCACAACCACAGTATGACTTGTAATTAATGGTTCGTATGGTAATGATTAAAAGGAGAAAATACAATATACTCTTGCCATATTCTTTCCCGTTAAACCTGTCTCGATGCTTTCGTGAAACTCCTGATCCCATTTCTGTAGGTTAATGGAAGGATTTTGTGCTTTTTAAATTATTTTCAGCACCGAGTGTTGAGATCGTTTGATCTAGGATCTGCTGTTTAAGGTGGGTTTGGAAGAGCCAGAGCTGTGGTATACATATCACATGAAAAAACCTTTACAGGTGATGGTGTACAAGTATTCTTTGTTTCTTTTTTGAATTAATTTACGCGCATCGCCTGTTAAGCTTATTTGAGTTAAGATTCACTGTTTAATCTGGGTTCCATCTAAATCACTAGAGCTACAGTATATATATTACATGGAGAAACCATCAAGGATTTGTGGAATTTGAACCCGGTTTCTCATGTGGCAGTTCGAGCTTCTATTTACTACACCACTGTAGCTCTGGAAGAATTAGGATTTGGTCCAGGAGCAGAATTGGGAGTCGTATTTGTATAGGTCAATGGATGAATTTTTATTCTGTCCAGGAGAAAAACCAGGAGTCCTATTTGTATAGGTCAATGGATGAATTTTTATTCTGTCCAGGAGAAAAACCAGGAGTTCCATTTTTATAGGTCAATGGTAGAATTTTATTCTATCCAAGATATGTTTGGCTTTTGGACCGAGTGAAAGTTCTTCCATTGACCAATATGAAGAGAGGAGCAATAAAAAATACCTTAGGTCCCACTTGTACATTTCTCTTTCTTCTTTTATTTCGCATATTGATTCCTTTCGTAGTTTTGATGCATTCTTTTTCGTGTACTTTTTACAGAGTTTTTTTAATATCCAGATACAGTTTTAAGAGTATGCTTGCGATTAGTGAAAGATTTTTATCCCGCCTTTAAGTTACACTTGTTCGATCATGGCTGCAAGTGCATAAACATTGTTTAATTTTTATCGAACCTGGGTTATAGAAATACGTCAACTTTGGCGAACAGAGCGTACAGCGCAAAGGTATGTATATATTATCACAATCATCAACATTCTCCCTCATAATTATCCCCCTCCACACATGTCTTCTTTCCAAATCAAGAATCTCACTTCCAAAAACCATAATAATTTCCAAACCACCTTTGCATACAAACTCCATCGCGAAGACCCCCTTCCTCATCCACTGCACCGTGCCGACTATCAAAAAAACTCCATTGTTGGCTCAAAGCAGGGTGGTTTACCGTTAGGACACGCATGCGTGGCCACGCCATTTGCCAGTGGCGCAGAAGGTCCGGCGTGCACATGGCAGTCCAGTCCCTCCGCGACGGCGACCGCTCGTCGGTCGTCCGACAGCAGCTCGCGACCTGACGCCATGCCGCTCTGTGGCGTCATAAGGTCAGCCCTGTCCGCCTCCATCGGCGCTGCTGTGCAGATCCTGATTTTTCTCCTGCAGAGCCCGAACCTGGGCAGGGTGCAGGCGTCCTTGCCACCTGGCGCTGGTCAGTCCTTTGCATCGTCGCTCCTTCTCTTTTTTTTTTCATTGTCTTTTGTCCTGATTATTGAGAGTAATCGGAAGTAAATGGATTGAGGATCGATGGGGAATGGATATGGGATTGTGAAGGTGTGGAGATTTGGTGGATGATGGTGGAAGATGTTTGTGATGAGGGAAGTGTCTTGAGAAGTAGAGTTTTAGTCAGTTTCTTTACTGAAATTATTGTAGTTTAGTTTTTGGTTGGCTTTATTATTCTTTTTATTCGTGTTTTAATTGCTTGGGATATTGAATTCGGATTTTTCTGGAAGTTCTTGTGTCAGATCTGAGTTTATTATATATGTAAAAGGATAAGCTTTGTTCGTGAACTATGATGAGATTACGAGAATCTTAGGAAAATGCGTGTGTATAAATTTGAAGACTATGTTTTCTCGTATGGAATTACAAGTCGATTACTTTAAATACTGACGTCGCTTTTGGTGGTAATTTGTTATTGGATATTGATTATTACCGGTTCTCACTGCGAAATATTTTTCATAAGTTGGTTTAGAATTATAAAAGTATGTATTGAGGTAGACTTCAACATTATTTTCCCATGTATGTGCGAGTGAAAATGAAAAGGTGATCGCTGATTAAAGTCAAATTGTTTAATATACTAAATCCTTGAGTATATTGTTTAACTCGTGATTAAAGTGATTAAACATTAATAACTCTTGTGCTGCTGTCAAATTGTTTAACACGTGATAAAAGCGATTAAAAATTAATAACTTTGTGCTGGTGTATAAAAATTGGAGATAATCGATTAATAGTGTACAGTGATCTGTATAATGATGCGGATAAAGTCATTGTTATTTTATTATGATTCGATTAACGCGTAAAAATCCAAGGTAAGCTTGTTTTTTTTTTTATTAACGTTTGGTTAATGAAAAATTAAGAGTGCCAGTTTACATTCTCATAGGCGCCTTGCCGGCTAGCGGTGATTCACTGCACGCGAATGCACGTGCTTCTCAATGAAAGCAGAGTGGAACCGTGAAGAATAAAAGTTTTGTCGTAAAAAATGTACGCAAATAAAAAAATACGAGAAACAATTTCCAAAAACTTAGATATTTGGACTAAAGCGCGTGTACAGTATGTAGAACAAAGCTTTCGATAACCACGATTGTTTTTTATCTTCGTGTTTCTATTTAATTAAAAATATATACTGAACAAAGGTTTTAACACAACACACAACAAATATTGTATAAACTTTGTGAAAACCGATAAAAACTTGGTTTCCTTTCATTTCACGCTCTGAGAATAAAGACAGTAATAAATCTGAAAAGAATTCCAAGCTGATGCTATCTTACATAAAAAGAAAAGATACCATTCAAAAGCTAATCACAGTTAACACATCAAGAATCATCGCTACTTAAAAATCCTTTCCCGATTAAAAGTTCACGATGCCATTCGTTCAAATCCTGAGGCGAGTATTCGTTCGTTTTGCTCGTAAGTTTGCTCTGCAATTTTGTAGAGTTACCAATGTAGATTGTAGAGTTAAAAGCTATAAACAATATTGCACGCTTATAGCCTTTCCATAAATGACACGCAGTGCCACGTGTTTCATCGATCGCCGCTGTTTCTTCAACTTCGGTCGCACGTGCACGTTTCGTGATCTCATTTCCGGTTTGTATGACGTAGTGTTCCGGAGTATTCTTCCGTGACCTTGCAGTCGGCGTCCCTGATGCAAATTGCGTTTGGTAAATTCGGCGTCGATCTCGAAAGCGGACGTGAAGACGATTCGTGGGATTTTTATGTCGAGCGCGACTCGACTCGCGGGTGCAAAGGGATAATACGTGCGTCTCAATCATTCCTATGCTTATCCAAGGAAAGAGAAGAACAATAAGGAATTTTTCTTTTATTTCCTATTCATTAAACTTGAAGGAAAATTCCAAATAAGTATCAAATCAGTATCAAATAAGTTCAAAAGATCCAAAACGTTCCAAGTAAATATCATAATATACTCAAAATTATTTCGGATAATATTATTTAAATTATAAAAGTTTCATCCTCGCGTTGAGTACTGTCAAGCAATCTACTAAAGTTTTGTCGAATAAGTCCCCGCCACTTATGGCGTTGCGCGCAGTTAGCACAGGCGTAGGACCAGCCCTACGCGTTCATAAGGGAGACACTTATAGAGATATCACGAATTTGAAGGTCACGAGGGAACAGGCTCGCGATTTTAAAGTTCCAGGCGTAATTTAAGCGAGTAATCGCGAAGATCGATCGACGAGGAATGCGAAGAGGAGTGTGCGAGGAGGAATTCTTAACTCTACTCCACTTCTCGAAGCGAATTTTTGCCACGACCCTATTATCGTTCCGCGGGACTCGCGCCACTTGAAATCTAGAACTAGGCGGCAGTCCATAAGACAGCGTTAGTAATTCAACGCTCCACCCTTGCAGGTGTGCGCCAGTTAATCGATATTATTATCGGCACGCTTCCACGGCTGTACACGAGACACTAACTGCGTCGAGAGCTTCACAGCGCCAAAGTGCTTCGCGAAATACGTCCAATTTTCACCCCCCGAGAGTCGAATGTGCGATCTGATATTAGTGCCAAACCTTTGAGAAATATACGAGATGTTTTCAGGTACTATTATATATGTGTGCATATATGTGTATATATATATGTTAGAATATTGTGTGTGTGTGTTAATTTTTAGAAAAAAAGTATCAATGTTATCTATAATGCCATTGAATTTCCTTTTTTGTTCAATTCATCTTGTCACACTTGTATCTATGTTAATGAATACAAGGTAAGATTAAGTATGATTATTACGTTAAGTTAAATTATTTAATCTTTATCCATCGATAATTAAATATTATCATAACTAAAAAATGCACTAGCTTCTTGATTGGCTCCTAAAATTAAGGTTCATACGTATATTGGTCATTTGTTGTACATTATAACAAAAAAAACAACTCAGAAATATACCTCAAATAAGATCTTTAATTTTCTCAGCATTTAATTAAATTTGGATCTAAATAATTCGTACATATATGTAAACATTGCTTATACATATATACACACTTGTTGGCATTTAATTAAATTTGTATATAAATCATTTTTACATATACGTAAACAGTACTTATACTCATTTACACACACACACACACACACACACGTTTACAATAATTAAATTCAACAATTACGTATAAACAAGCGACATTGTGGCGCATCCAGCAACATTAAAAGATAGAAAAGTACAAATCAAAGTACAAAGTCGTATTTCCAAAGCGCTATTCGTCGTTTTTCTAAAAACTGCGCCTCGCTATGCACGGGGTAAGAAGTGACTCGGCTAGTTTCGTGACGATCGCGGATTTGCAAGGAGGCGCGCCTGCAACGGAATCGAAGGTGAGCCCGCCTGGGGCTAATCGAAATCAATTTTACTCATTCTCACCATAGGAACTCAGTTTTCTATCGATTTAACACCACCCTCGCGTGCTAAAAATACGCAAAGGCACGCCACGATGCCCAAAAGCCCTTGTATCCGCATACCTACGTGCGTGCATCGTCCCTGCTGGAAAAATCCACCACGAAGACAAAAAATGCCGCCCCATTTTCCACCACTCTTCTGTTATATCATTACAGGAAGTGTGCGTTTCTTACACGATTTCTTTTTACACGAGTATCCATAAAAGAAAGAAAGGTGTTTATAACTCGATCAAAACACCGTCCAAATTTGATTCAGAGTGCGTGTCGAGTAAATTATTCTTCTAAATATAGACTTGCAACTCTTTATTACATAACAAAGATCATGATTCTCGAGGAAGGTGTTTATGAATTAAATGAATTCTACCTCCACAAGACAAGATGGAGAGTTAAAGTAAGCGTGCGAATACTACTCTGTTATACCAAGAATCATAGCTATATATTATCACTCTTATATATACTGCTATATACAGTTGCTGTATATACAATTGCTGTTATATAAAAAAAACAGTTATATGTACTGTTATTCATTTCCAATATTCCCCAAAAAATGCTTTCCAATGTTCTTCGTCGCTCCCCAACTGGGCAAATCGCGAAATTGCCGGCGACAGAGGACGGAGAACTTGGAGGACGTTTCCGGGCCGGAAACGCAAACGAACCGTGAAACCAGGTCGTCCTAACAGCGCAGAAAAAAGGAAGGGAAAAAGCGCGAGAAAAGAATGGAGCTTCGACGCGTTCGACGCGGTGTCATAACCGAAGCCTCGATCAGGGAGCAAAGAGTAGGATAGGTCGGTGAACCTTCAACTCGGCGCACCGCGATTGCAACTCGCATTCCTCCGCGATTATCGTGAGAGCATCGCTTTGTTCCTATCGCGTAATTAGTCTTGGGTGTAATTCCGTATTTGTATTTCTACTTCGCAAGATTTTTACTTGACAGGTTTTTTGGTGCTTTATGGAGGTTAAGATGTACCTTTATTTTCTTAGAATTATCGTGAGAATACTGCTTTGTTTTTATGGTGTAATGAGACTTTGGTGTAAATCCATATTTGTATTTTTACTTCGCAAGATTTTTATTTGACTGGTTTTTTGGTGCTTTATGGAGGTTAAGATGTACCTTTATTTTCTTAGAATTATCGTGAGAATACTACTTTTTTTTATGGTGTAATGAGACTTTGGTGTAAATCCATATTTGTATTTTTACTTCGCAAGATTTTTATTTGACAGGTTTTTTGGTGCTTTATGGAGGTTAAGATGTACCTTTATTTCCTTAGAATTATCGTGAGAATACTACTTTGTTTTTATAGTGTAATGAGACTTTGGTGTAATTCCATATTTGTATTTCCACTTTGCAAGATTTTTACTTGACAGGTTTTTTGGTGCTTTATGGAGGTTAAGATGTACCTTTATTTCCTTAGAATTATCGTGAGAATACTACTTTGTTTTTATGGCGTAATGAGTCCACGATGCAATTCTATATTTGTATTTCTACTTTGCAAGATTTTTATTTTGCAGGTTTTTTGGTGCTTCATAAAAGACAAAATGTACCTTTTATTCCCGCAATTATCACGAGAGCACTGCTTTTTCTTTGTCTCTATTGCATAATGAGTCTTTGATGTAATTTCATATTTGTAGATATAAATATAGAAGGACATATATTTTTTACAAGATTTTCATTTAGTCCATTTCTTGGAGGTTTGTAAACGTTGAAATGCGCCCTTTCTTTTTCTAGCAAGAAGCGTTCCTGACGTGATCGCGTGATGAGATAATCCCGAGGTATCGTTCGATGTTCCCGGTCGTTAGCATCGGATAAACTTTGCGATCGGTTCATCCCCCGCGATGTCGTGACGTCCCCGATAAATCGCATGACAGAGGGTCGTTGCCCTTATCGATGCCAAAGGCCAGGGAAAACCGAGCCTACGTTTTCCTTCCCCCTAATTAATCCAGCTTATCTTCCTGTCTCGATATTGTCATGGACTCGATCGAATCGGAATTGCAGAATAATGGCATATAATGAAATGTTTGGTCGTGTTTTTGTTCGATTAATAGACGAGAATACTCGATTAATGGATTATAATAATATTAATGGAGGTTCTAGGGTAATTGAACTTATACAAGGATTTGTGTGGTTTTGTTAAGGATCTTAGAATAAGGATTATAATAAGAACGGGGTCGTTGACCTTATCAATGCTAAACACTGGAGCTCGTGCTTTCCTTGTCTGTAATTAATCGAACCAATCTTCGTGTCTCAATATGGTTATAGGATTAATCGAAACCCAATTTAAAAAATTGACATATGTTTATCGAGTTTTTAATCAATATATATAATAAAATAATTGACAGATAGAAATGATCAAACTCTTCTATGATTTATAATAACATACGACTAATGTATGTCTATTTATCGATACATTTTAATATAATAGTACAAATAGGTATATGATTTAATGATAATGATAATCCAATCATATACTTATACAACGATGTACGACATAAATAATAATCGTAATATAACGCAAATCAATTTACCTGGGAGTTTGCTTGATCCTTTTAATGACGCTCGCTATTTCCGATGGATGTAGATAATAAGAACGAGGTCGTTGACTCTATCTATGCCAAAGGCGAGGGAAAACCGTGGCTATGTTTAGCTACCCTCCTTCTGTTAAAACAGGGAAACAGGGTTTTCCTATGACGTTCCGCTAATAACGATATTTATTCTCCATCGTTCTTCATTGTCTACAGTTTCAATCTACATTCCCCACGATTTAAATATGCAATTTGCCATTGGTATGTCGTAAATAATATCCTAAATCATTATTGGTAAGTTAAAAAAAATCTAAGGACACCAATTTACCTGATAGTTTGAATTGTAGTCCTTCAAATTAAATACATACATACATACATTTATATTTATATATATAAATATAATACATTTACATATATATATATATATATATATTTATTTATTTATTGCAAGAATAGCTATACATTGCTCTAATTTAAATACATAAGTACATATATTTATATTAACGAATTCTTAGCATTAAATTCTTAACAAACACATATATAAATATAAGTAAACGTACATTAGAACAAGCACATTCAAATATCACCGTATTTTCTCGCAGAGGACGAGATCATCCTGATCGAGCACCTACCGGGACGTCGAGTGCACCTTCAAGATTTCTTCTGGACCGGCGCGGATGACGCGCCTCCCTGGGTCGACCCTAACCAGGGCTTGACCTTCTACGAGACCAGGACGGTGCACCACACTGTCACGGTTTATTCCCCGGTGGACGATAAAGGGCCAGAATCAGGGCCGCCTCGTCGTCCTGGTTCTTACGATCCAGAGTGCACGACCTGCATCGAGCCAACGCCCAGGTTGGACGATGACGAGGATCAGAACATCGGTATTCTCATTGGAGAGGATCCTGGACCAAGGTTCTTGCATGCACCATCGATTTCTGGATATTTAACTGTTATAAATGGATATAAAAATGTGAAAGTGATGTTCTTCATATGTTCATTGATCTTTAAAATATCGACAAAATCACGTAGTTTTGTAAAAAAGCTCAAAGAGCTCGGTGTTAAATCTCTGATAGCTCGAACTTCCTATTTTTTTTGCAGTATGTCAAAAAGATATTTCATCTAACTACTTTCTAACTATTCTAACTATTTTTTACACAATCTTTTTTGCACGATTTTGAGGTGTCTTCCTTTTGTTCTATTCTTAAAAGGAATAAACCCTGTAGAAGAAGAAACGGTCTTTTTCTTCAGACGTCTCACCTGGAAAATCGTGCAAAAGAAGACTGTAAAAGAAGCGATAGGTATACAGCGAGCTGTGACGAGATGTAAGGTTTATTTTCAAACCAGGTATTGGTTGCTGACGGTCCTTCGACCTGGAGAAGCTGTGCCGCCTAAGGTCGAGCTGAGATTGGCGCGATTGTATCGCGCCGCCTTTTCGAGGCAGCAGCAACGACACCTTGGACTTCTATCCGTGGATCCAAGGTCCAGGAGAGCAGTGAAACAGCCAGGATTTGTCGAAGATAAGGTACCTTGGATCGTCGCGAATTTCGATATAAATCTTCTTTTATTATACGCTCATAGATATCTTTTAATTCGACGAACTATGAATTATGATATTTGGAATGATAGAAGAAGTGACGTTTCATCGATGTTTCGATAGTAAATTCAATTTCGCGATCGAAATGTAGAAATATAAGAAAATGAATAGAAAAGTGAATAAAGATGTCTTTAGTAGAAATGTAGTAATTTCTTCTTTGAGAAAATATAATATAATTTAATGTATAAGTTGGAGAAAATATAATATAAGTTAATATCATGATATATAAGTTATGGACTCTTGCTAGATGCTAATTGGATTTATTAGAAAATATCCTTGCAGGTAACTTTAAATTTTCTGATATACATTCAGAAATCTATGTTTTCTCAAAAGAATAACACAAACTTAATGGAGTATTTTAATTATTTTCTTAGGATCCGATCGTTTCTTCGCGATCCAAAGAATCGAATGGCGTTTCACTGGTCGATGCTCAAACTCTCACTGCTTCGAAGCCCGCGAAATTAATCGAAATCTCCAAGCTCAAGCGAACTTTGCTCCCCACGAGTCGCATCAATGAAGAGGACCAATCAGAATCCTCCAAAAACGACGCCACCTTTCCTTCGAGCAAATCAAAGCTCTTCGAGGAGGAAATCGATTCAGCCCCAAGATCTTCAAGTCTCAAGAAGAAGACAACGGACAATCTCGAGGCAGAAGACACCAATTCTTCTATCGACACTTCTGTCTCCATTTTGAGGGCAAATCGCTCCACTTTCAGAGGAAACGAGTCTGTTTTGAGCGAAAGTGCATCGATTTCGAGGAAAGACGAGACCACCAGCTCGAGGCTGAGATCTTTGGACCAAACGACGCAGGAGATCGTTCAGGTTAGGATGCAAAACACGAGTGTGATAGAAGGAGGCGCCACGAGGCTGATTTACTCGGTTCACCTGGGTGGCAAGCCAGTGCCAGCGGAAAGCGCAGCTAGGGACATGGCTCTTCTTTCAGCCCAAGAAGTCGCCCTGGAACTTGGCGCCCCTGTCATCATCCAGAGCGAACGTAAGTTTCGTTTAAATCGTCTGAATATTAGTCAAAGGAATGTCCAATAACGATTATCATAAAATTCTTCTTAGAACGTACTTTTAATTTAAAAAAAGTCCCTTGATTAAAGTTATAAAGAATATAAAAAAATATAAAAGATGAAGAATATCACTTTCATGATGCTTTCAAGAGGCAGTAATAAAAAGAAATCGCTATACATAGACAATACTTCAATAGTAAATAATAAATAATTACTAAATCAATGTACAATATTTAAATAAATAATATAATAAATGTTTAAGTTCCAAACCACAATTTGGGAGTCGAAATGTATAATCAAAGTTTACATTAGAATAACGTGAAGAAATTTTCATCGGGATAGAAATTATAATTCACGCCTTTTCACGTGTACTACAGAAATGATCTACACTATAATCATTATAATTAGCATCTAATCTTGCCCAGCAATCAGTTTGTAATACAAATACGAATATGGCGCAGCTTACTTGAAAGAGTCGCGTCCCCTGGCGCTTTCGAGGAAGAGAGACGCCTGGCTGCTGATCGGCGCGGCCAGCGCCGGAATTTTGCTTCTGGTCCTCGTGGTCGTCGGTTTGATATTGGCTGCCAAGAGGAAGAGAGCCCTCAGCGCGGTCGTGGCACCGCCGAATCGCAGCATCTTGAAGAAGGAACGGGAATACGTGCCAACAACGCCGGCTCTCGACAATGCCGCCTTCTCCACGTCGGAAACAGAGGCGAAGGTAACTTGCATCAAGCTTTTATAAGACGAAAGCCTTCTTGGGATTTAAAAATGGCATCGAGATCCATCAAGGCGATTAAGATTTGTTTGTTTATTGAGGGGAAAGGGAAAGTAGTATCTGTATTAGAAATGTTATAAATTGGAAGAGGAAAAAGCAAGTTGTTCCGAGGAGTGGAAAATGTTTTAACCACCAAATAATGGTTAAAAAATGGTTACAAAATGATTGATCGTGTGATCGTGAGCATGTGAATTTAAATGAATATATATAAATAATTTTATTATAGATGAGATCACAGTAGTAATTCTTGGTTTAACAGAGCAATATTCTAGGCTTATTTTAATTCTTCATCTGGTCTTGTAAAGCCAGTATTTTGAAAAATTATGAAGTTCGAAGGGTTGGATTAAAACATATTAAGAAAATTAGCGTGGAAAAATGTCAGGCACTGGGGTACGCTACTCATTTTAGATGAGGTTTTCAGGATTCTTATCATCACGAATAACAGACCTCCATACTCTTTCAGCAATACTTTATTCAAAGTACATTTGTTTTAGCCTATAATCTACTTTAAAATAGACACTATACACGGTTCTCGAAAATAACATAGAATACAGTTATTAAAATAACAATTTATACATCGCAAGAAACGACAGATAATCATTTACACACAATTACATCAACGCTCATACCAATCATCCATATAATCCCTTATGCATCAAACCTCTAAACGTCTCATCATCACGAATACTTCCTCGACAGTATTTCCACTCTATACTCCATTAACCAGACTTTCCCCCAACTATTTTTAATCTCAAGACAAGTCATCGCACTTCATAATTCCCAGAAACAATTACCGAACTCTCGACGATTCCAAAAGAATGCACAATCCGGAAATCCTTTTCCGGACAACTTTTCGCTCGCGTGTCAACGATCCTCGCGACATAGGAAGGCGGCACGCGAATGACAGAGGGTCGGGATATTGGGCAAAATTACGAGCAGCGACTAGAATTACGAGCAGGCCCATCCTCGAAGCGATATCGATTCCGGTCACATTAGCGGAGGACGAGGAATAATGTCCGCGATTCTCGACAGTCATCCTCCTCTTCGCAGACGGACGGTACCAGCCAGCGTCAGACACCTGGCAGTCTGTCCAGGACCCCGATAACGCCGGAGACACCCGACAGTTTGAACCAGGAGGTCTCCAGCGAGAACGAGGAGGAGCTGAAGGGGAAGGCGCTTGGCCAGAGCCATTGGGAGACCTTGGAGCAGCCCGCGAAGAAACCGAGGTACTCCCGCGGGTGGCGTGGGCGGTAATCGAATCACACAGATAGGATCTTAGGGTTAATGGAGCTGTGAGGCGTGATTGTCTAAATTGTCTTCTTGCTCGATGTGATACAAGTGGAGCCAATTCTGTTTTTAGAGGAATTTCTTTTGCGGGATTTGGACTCAATACTAATTTATTCAATACGATTTTATTCTCTTTTTACTTTTGATTTTACACTTTTTTTTTTATTTAACGCGACTTACCCGAGTTGATTTTTTTTATACGTGTTCTTTGGGAACGTATCTGTCGTGGAAAAACAGAATTGGGTGTAATTGTTTGAATGATCTGCAATATACGAGCAGCTGTGTATCCTGGATGTTTGACTTACTAACTGTTTATTTGTTACTATACTTTATGAATTTATTTTTTATTTATTACTTTATGGATATTTATGTTACTATACTTTATGAATTTGTAAAGGACCAAGTCAAATTTTCAATTATAAATTTGTGTTATCTATTGAAAGTGCTTCTTGCCTTAATTTTGGGACACAATTTTGGTACGTATATGTATATGTATAGGTTGGCGCAAGGAAGAATATCGAGAACCAACGCCATCGATCCACCAAGGACGCCCGATTCGATGGACAGCGCTGTCGATCATATGGAGACTCTGGAGTCCCTGGAGCACGTCTACGCCAGGCAGGAAGAAGCCACGGCTTCGCCACATTCCTACCTTTCCATGCCCTCTTGCAAGCAATTTCCAAGCATGCGAAGCGTGGAGCCACTTTCGAGGGTCTTGGAACCTGTCATGGTAATAAAAATCAAAAACCCACTCTCCACTTCGACTCTCACTTTCTCGCTTCGATTCTAATATCACGCTATCGATCATATGTTAATATCGTGCACAAAATGTCTGCCTTTCACGAGGTTCAGAAGAATTTCTATGAGATTCAGAAGAACTTCTACGAGATTCAGAAGAACTTCTATGAGGTTCAGAAGAACTTCTGCGAGATTCAGAAGAACTTCCACGAGATTCAAAAATACGTCTTCTTCTCTAAACTTTCCTACATTTGATATTTGTATCGTTCACAGGTGAGGCATTTGGACATCGATTCTCCGGAAGTGACGAGGCGCGATAACGGTCACGTGGGCGGTTATAAAAATGACAGAACCGACGCGGCCTTTCTCACAAGAGCCTCGAGCGCTTCGAAAGATCCTGGAGTCGTGGGTCCCATCGTTTGGAATCTCAGAAAGCAGGGCTTGTCTGCGGAAGGTAACTTTATCGTAATAACGATTCTAAAAACTATTCACCTCTATTCTTCGCATTCAAATAAATTGCTGGTTCTTTATGTATAGAAAGTTTCTGAAAAAATTTTATATACTTTTTTTTATATGCTTATACTGTATACTTAAGTCTTATGCGATAGAGGATAACGCGCAAAGCATTTAGTCGAATACGACATACAATTTTGAAAAGTAACTTCTTTTGTTTGCTTTGTTGCATTCCTAAAAAATTGAAATCAAAATTAAAAACCGCAAATGCATATCGAAGAAGTATAATTTCTCCAGAAGATAAATAATAAAATTTCACGTACCTAAATTAGCGGATACATGAAATTTACATCAACATACACTAACATTCGCATTTACGTACTTAACAGATTTGCGTGATGTTCATTAACAATTTCAAATAATAGCTAGAATTCGCGAGTGTCCTTAAATCATTAACCCCAAAAGGACATCATCAATCGCGAAAGATCCGGTCAGCACGCCGTCTACGAACGAACATTGATCGAACATTATTAAATACATATACCATAAACAAATACACATAAACCTTCGACATTGAGCCGAATAATCCCAGCAGTCGCCATTAAACCGCGACAAGCACGAAGCGAAAGGTCAGGCTCCGGCGATCGATCCCATCCGCGGCCTCGATCCATTTTAATTCCCTGGATAAAACCCGATAGTTCCCACGATCGATGTTCGTTCCATCCTCCAAATCCGCCTTCTCGGTTCCACGATCTCTCGAAAGATTCGCACCCTCGGCAGGCAATCTCACGTCGGAGACCGACCTCGACGTGGCGCCTGCAGGTCCCGTGGGAAGAGCGAGGCGCAGGCTCCACGAGCTCCTCGAGGACAGCTTCAGCCTCTTCGGTAGTAGAGATCCGAAGTTCAAGGAGTCGCTGTCGGCAGCGAGCAGGCCAACTTCCGCTGCATATACGCCGGATGTTCTCGCGGTACTTTCAGAGGGGAGGGGCCGCTCCGCGGACCTCAGGTGAGTGGGGATAATTGTGCATTTTTTTCATACCGGAGGGTGGTTTTTAAGAGGGGACGTGTTTAGGGATTTGTTGAGTATTTTTGGATGTATTTTTTGAATGGGTGTAATGTGGCTTTTTTTAATACTGAAGGGTGGTTTTTAATAGGGGACGTGTTTAGGGATTTGTTGAGTATTATTGGATGTATGTTTAATGGGTGTAATGTGGTTTTTTTAGTACTGAAGGGTGGCTTTTAATAGGGGACGTGTTTAGGGATTTGTTGAGTATTTTTGGATGTATGTTTGATGGATGTTGGGTCTAATGTGACTGTTCTTAATACTGAATACTGAATGATGGATTTAATGGGCCTAATGCGACTGTTCTTAATACTGAATACTGAATGATGGATTTAATGGGCCTAATGTGACTGTTTTTAATACTGAAGGGTGGTTTTTAATAGGGGACGTGTTTAGGGATTTGTTGAGTATTATTGGATGTATGTTTAATGGGTGTAATGTGACTTTTTTTAATACTGAAGGGTGGTTTTTAATAGGGGACGTGTTTAGGGATTTGTTGAGTATTATTGGATGTATGTTTAATGGGTGTAATGTGGCTTTTTTTAATACTGAAGGGTGGTTTTTAATAGGGGACGTGTTTAGGGATTTATCGCGTATTTTTTGGATGTATATTTATTGGATGCAATGTGATTTTTCTAATGACTTTGTAACCCTGGGAATATTTGTGTATTTTTTACGCGTCTATGGTTACATTTGGAAGGAGATAATACACAAGATTCAAACGCATATTCTATAAAATAGAATATTATACAAAATCTCCGATTAAAAAATTCTGCCGATTAATAAATCCCCATTTCACATTTAAATAGAATCCTATCGAGCGGAGAATTTACACGGTTACACGATTAACCAGAAATTCGAAGAAACCAAATATAAAATTCGTTCAATTACATTGGCAAATCTCTAAAATTCCTCCAATAATCTGTTCTCTATCCACGTTTCTTCGACGATTAGTCCGGAGGCGACGCCGACGACGGAAGTGACGTCACGGCCGCGAACGTCCCTGCCACTGAGAGGATTTCAAGAAGACATACCCGAGACAGGACACGCGGAATCGTCTCAGCCACGAGGCGCCTGGGGTTCGAGGCCCCTGAGCGCTGGGCCCTTCCACAGGCCCAATCTGCCGGAAGTCGACACCAGGCGCATTCTGACCGACTGCCAACTTCCGCTGGAGGATCCGGCGGTGCCTTTGATCGCCTCCATCAAGAGGGAACTCGAAAGGTTTTCGCCATAATGGAATGTTTGAATTTAATTTTGAGAAATTCAGGAGAACTCGAAGGGTTTTCGCCACAGTGGAATGTTTGAATTTAATTTTGGAAAATTTAAGAGAACTCGAAATGTTCACGCCATAGTAGAATGTTTGAATTTAATTATTGAAAATTCAGCAGAACGCAAAAGGTTCTCGCCATAACGAGGTACAACAGTTTTCAAATTTGGAAACGTAGAATTTTCACGTATGAAGTGAAAGGAAGAAGGAGAAAAAATGGTTATTATAGAGTATTTGAATTTTATTTCCAAAAGTTGAATTGCATTCTTGGAAATTCTTTTTTTTTATATCCAGTACGCGTATCTTGGTTTTGCTGTTTCGAGATTTACTTGAAAACATTCGCGACTATTTGAACAAAGAATTCTACTCTAACTTCTAGCCACAACTTTGAGGAGCAATACTCCGCGTGTGTATTTTAATTTTTCAAGGAGAATTTCTCGAAAATAGGACTCGTACAATATCGTCCAATAACCGTCCAATCATTACCAAATAAGGTACGAGAATTAGCCTCGTGAAAGCATAGATGTTTTATTAATGAATACAATTAATTAAGCAATATAATTAAGTATATATAAATAAGAAGTATAATTAAGAATTGGGTATCGATAACCAATCGAGTACCACGATGTAAATACTCCGAGCATTTTTTCCATGAAATTTTGTACTCCGCGTAAATGTCGTTTTAGCGCGCGTAGAAGATTTGATACGATACGAATGATTTAGTCATTACATTTAGTCATTAATCGTAAGGTAAAAGATCGATTTTCGACAGAATTTAGCGTTGCATAAACGTGCTAGTGCAATTCCAGGTTTTTAACGATAAGATGCAAGCGTATTATAGAATAATTTTGTTGATTTTTCGTTTGAATAAGTGTATATACGATACATCGAAGTTGCCAATCACACAAATTCGGTTCTTGTTGCGATCGGATCGTTTTTTAATATAAACGACGCGTCAACTCGATGAGCGGCCGCAAAGATAATCGATTATGTAAAGATCTTTGTGCAACAATAAAAGGCGAAGGTTTCGAAGCTCCTTTCTGTCGCAATTGTGTTATAAATTGGTTTTTAATTAAGTTACTGCTATCAATTAAGTTTTTACAGCATCATCGTATTTAAATTTCGAAAGATACATGTGCTATAATATCCGTCAGTTTAATTTTTATTTCGTGACAAAAATTTTAACGATTGGATTTATGTATAAAGATATACAAAAAATAACATTTATTTTAATTCTCCATCTAGTCTTATGGTGCTAAAAATTCAGTCGACTATATTACCTATTTCTGTATAAATTAATGATAATTATTTAGCCACTAAAGTCTGGCTCAATTGATTAAAAACGATCACTAAATTGTAATACAAAATTAAATGAACATTCTAAAGTTCTAAATATTAATCTGCTGAATAGAATCGTAATAATAAAAATAATGTAGCATTAGGAAAAGATATAGTCGACCAAATTTCAGTTCCATAAAACCAAATGGAGAATTAAACAAGTGTACGAATGTTCCTCTAAAAGCCAAGCATTGATACTCCTTAAAAAAGGAAACGATGAGGAATTAACAAGAAAGATTGGTTTTATGGTATTTTTATTATTTCTACAAAACGATCGTTGTTACAAAAGTCCTTGTAAGTGTGCTCGTAGTGGAGTTTCAGGAGGGAGTATTTCTTCGTGAAGAAGGTAATGTACTGAGGATGACTGGAGTCCACTTCCAGGAGAAGTCGTCCACCAGGTTTCAACGCAGATGCAGCGTATTTTAGAAGAGGCTTGATGACTTTCAGGCCATCGTCTCCGCCATCTAAAGCTCTTATGTCTTCGTACCTAAATACAAATACTCTTGCGTAATGATCTGATGCTGGAAGTGTCCATTTAGTAGCTGATGCATGACATTAAAATAACAAAGACAAAAAATACATGACGATAAATTGAAAAATGTTCTAAAAGAAATGCCAAACCCATCATTATAAAAGTTCTGGAATTAATCATGTTAAAGAATTATTAACCAAAAATCTCTAATACCAGTTAAATTATCTTTAATACTAGAAATCAAGTTTATGATAAACCGAGGTACGTTGGTAATACTGCTAATTTGGTTTCTATTCAAGCGGATCGCCAAGATTCCATACAATTCTTTCAAGACATTCATCGAACACTTCGCTACTTAGTGACAAATGAATCAAATAATTTCTCAAACAAGAAATACAACGCAAACCATCACCAACACATCTCGTTTCAATTTCTTAGCTTGTTAAATAAATCATCCCAAACACGAGCCATTTAATTGTTTACCGTCCGGCTTACATTTTGATCTCTGGCGCCAAGTCTGGTATGTTCTTCGTTGGCACGTACGGGGGATTACTGACGATGAAATCAAAGAGCCTTGAATTCAGATCGACGACTTCCGGCCCATTGAAGGTCCCTTTGGTCTCGATGCTTCCGTCCTCCTTCAGCGTCGCCTGGACCACGCCGACTCGTTCCCTCAGGCCGAGCTGATCTCGATTTTCCTTCGCGAGCTCGCAGGCGTGGACGCTCGTGTCGATGGCCGTGCATTTGACCTGAGCAATCGAAGTTGTCGATGTAGAATCTTGGAGGGTTGGAAGCGAGAGGATCGTGGGAGGATCGAAGATCGATTAGGTCTTCGAAGGTCTAGAGTATATATTTTATATATTATATATTTATCTATACCATTTATTATATATTATAGAGAATTTATTATCTATTACAGAGTATATATTTTTATTTATATACATTTTTATATATTTTATATATTTTAAGTGCAGGATTGAATACCTATTCGAACCTATGTTTTGTATTAACCCATCAATTCTTTACAGGTGGAATGATTTTAATTGCAGAAACGAATACGAGAGCTTATAACTAATTTAATCGATTATTTACCATTGTCCCTTTTTTGGGACGTATATTTCTTATTTGTTTCTACCTAAACAATGGAACTTTCAGTTTTGATCCTTGTATTTTAATGTTATACGTACTGCTATAATAGTTAGAAACTCAATAATATTTTTCCCTAATTGGTTACTTATAGGAAAAGAATTGTTTAGCGAGTAACATCGATTAAAAGTCACGTACCTTTTTGCAAGAGTGTGCGAGGGCGAGAGAAATAGCGCCAGAGCCACAGCCGATCTCGAGGATATCGTGATCCTCTGCTTGCGAGGCGCTGAGTCGTTTCAGAACGAAATCCACCAATATCTCGGTTTCAGGGCGCGGTATGAAAACAGGAGGCACCAATTTCAGCGTAAGATCCCGAAAGTCCCAATTTCCTATTATATAGGGGACTGGCATCCTACGAGGTTACGTGTCTGATAAATAAACTGAGAAAATTGTTTAATGATAAAGGTCTAATCCCTAATTTTTACTTGATAATAAAGATTTAAAGGCCTGAGAGTGTTTTGCATATTGTAAACGTCAGTAAACGATATTTATTCGAATTTGAAAATAAGCTTAAATTAATCGAATAAAAAAGTTGAAAAGCTAGTGAATACTTCGTGCGAATATTCGGATAAACAAAGTTCTAGATTGCGTATACTACCTTAGCATTCGACAATCGCACAGAGTTTCCAATTGTTCTTGCTGCGCCGCATCCAGGCGCTTGTTTTGCGCATTGATGACATCGATTGTCTAATAGCAAAATGGAAAAGAAATGTCTTATCCGCGGTTCAGGCCATTTATACTTTGTCTATTAATTTCTTCTTCTATTTAATTTGCATAATATAT